>CM050166.1:101487723-101694150 GCA_027410445.1 Discoglossus pictus | reverse complement strand
CAATAGATGATACACATATATGTGCGTGTGACATATCAGTATACATGAGATATAATGTCATTTAAATGTAGTTGTTTACTGATTTTGTTGTAAGCTAATTTTGTTGCATTGGCAATACACATAAATGTGCGTGTCACATGTCAATATACATTATAGACATATATGTCGGTGTCAGATGTCACTATGAAGGGGCAATACACAGAAATGTGCGTGTCAGATGTCACTATAGATTATAGACATATATGTGCGTGTCACATGTCACTATACATTATACACATATACGTGCGTGTCACATGTCACTATGAAGGGGCAATACACATAAATGTGCGTGTCAGATGTCACTATACATTATAGACATATATATGTGCGTGTCACATGTCACTATACATTATAGACATATATGTCGGTGTCAGATGTCACTATGAAGGGGCAATACACAGAAATGTGCGTGTCAGATGTCACTATACATTATAGACATATATGTGCGTATCACATGTCACTATACATTATACACATATACGTGCGTGTCACATGTCACTATGAAGGGGCAATACACAGAAATGTGTGTGTCAAATGTCACTATGTGCGTGTCACATGTGACTATACATTATAGACATATATGTGCGTGTCAGATGTCACTATACATAAAGCTCTGTTTAATTTTTTTTGTGAGCCTATACACATAAATGTGCCATACATAATGACTACATAAATCCTAGTTTATTTTTTTATTAGTTTGACCTGACCTGATAATCACTATACATTATAGACATATATGTGCGTGTCACATGTGACTATACATTATAGACATATATGTGCGTGTCAGATGTCACTATACATAAAGCTCTGTTTAATTTTTTTTGTGAGCCTATACACATAAATGTGCCATACATGATGACTACATAAATCCTAGTTTATTTTTTTATTAGTTTGACCTGACCTGATAATAAAATGTAATATATTATACCTTACCTGTCAGTTGTAATTTGCACAATGTAAAGTAGTAAATTAGTAAAGAATTGTCTTCTCAAGTAAAAGCAGCAGTTATCTCAGAAGTCACTCCGTTGATCACCTGAGGAGAAATGTATTTTTTAGTTGAAAATAGGCAGTATTTATAAACTTGTAGAAAGTTCTGGAAAGTGAGACCGTTAGAACGCAATACGCATGCGCTATTTGCGTTCCAGCTTAGAATTTGCGTTCCATCCGCCATTTTAGGCGTATTACTGTTCAAAATGGTGTTTAATATGATTGTGATACGTTCCGCATAGTATGTGTTTCATTATTGCGAGTAAGTGTAGTGTAGTTACGTCTGAAGCCTCGTTTTCGTTTTGTTCGTCGGCCATTTTTTCTCTCGCTTAGCGACGGTATTAGTGTCTAAAGTGTTTATTTTGATTTAAATGTAGGTGTAACTTGTTTTTTTGAGGTGCTGGCTGGTTCCTCTTGCTGTAGGTAAGCTTTTTATGTGTTTGTTGTGTGTCTTTGTTAAGTTTTAAATGTTTGTATGTCGGCGTGTTGCGTCCGATGTTTGCGAAGTCGTAATGTGTGGTAACGTGTCTCGTATGGTGTTTGCGTGTGTCGTATGGTGTTTGCGTGTGTAGCCTCGTTTTCGTTTTATTCGTCGGCCATTTTTTGTGTCGCTTAACAAACTATTTAGTGTCTAAACTCTTTTATTTTGAGTGCAATTAAGTTGTAAGTTGCATTTTTGAGGTCCTGGGTGCTTCCTGTTTGTGTAGGTAAGGTTTTTATGTATGTGCTGTGTGTATGTATTGTGTTTGTAATTTTGTAATGTTCGCGAGTTGCGTCCGAGTGTTGCGAGGCCGTAATGTGTGTGAACGTGTGTCGTATGTTGTTTGCGAGTGTCGTAATGTGTGTGAACGTGTGTCGTATGTTGTTTGCGAGTGCCGTAATGTGTTGCGACGTCAACTTTTTTTTGCAAGGGTCGCAGTTGCTGCAACTGAAGACCTCGCTTTGCGAGGTCCTCAGGTGCTGGCATGGAGCGCCTGCGGCGCTCCAAGCCAGCAACTGAGGCCCTCGCTTCGCGAGGGTCCTCAGTTGCTGGCAAGGAGCGCCTTCGGCGCTCCATGCCAGCAACTGAGAACCTGGCACAGTGCCCTCGCTACGCGAGGCCCGCGACTCGCTGCGCGAGTCGCGGCCCTCGCTTCGCGAGGCCCGCGACTTGCTGCGCGAGCCGCGGCCCTCGCTACGCGAGGCCCGCGACTCGCTACGCGAGCCCGCAGCGTTAGCAACAACTCGTACGCTCACAACTATATATGTGATATATATATATATATATATATAATGTCCCAGTGCACATTTTGTTGTATATATGTATTTTTTTTTATTAGTTTATGGCCTCCAGCCCATGATGCCATGTCCCCCCAGGCTAAGCCTTCATGTCCCCCAAGGCAAGGCCTCCATGGGCCCGATCAGGCAGATCTATCACTATCAGTCAGACCCATCAGACTACTTACATTCATCGAAGCTGTTCAATATATGTGCGTGTCAGATGTCACTATACATTATAGACATATATGTGCGTGTCACATGTCACTATACATAAACCTCTGTTTAATATTGAATTATGTTTTTTTGTTGTTTTGTTAAATGAACCGTATTTTTTTTTTGAGCCTATACACATAAATGTGCCATATATGTCACTACATAAATCCTATTTTTTTATTTCATTTGTTTGACCTGTCCTGATAATAAAATGTAATATATTATAGCTTACCTCTCACTTGTAATTTGCAATGCAAAGTAGTAAATTAGTAAAGAATTGTCTTCTCAAGTAAAAGCAGCAGTTATCTCAGAAGTCACTCCGTTGATCACCTGAGGAGAAATGTATTTTTTTGTTTGAAATAGGCAGTATTTATAAACTTGTAGAAAGTTCTGGAAAGTGAGACCGTTACAACGCAATACGCATGCGCTATTTGCGTTCCAGCTTACAATTTGCGTTCCATCCGCCATTTTCTGCGTATTACTGTTCAAAATGGTGTTTAATATGATTGTGATACGTTCCGCATAGTATGTGTTTCATTATTGCGAGTAAGTGTAGTGTAGTTACATCTGAAGCCTCGTTTTCGTTTTGTTCGTCGGCCATTTTTTCTATCGCTTAGCGATGGTATTAGTGTCTAAAGTGTTTTATTTTGATTTAAATGTAGGTGTAACTTGTTTTTTTGAGGTGCTGGCTGGTTCCTCTTGCTGTAGGTAAGCTTTTTATGTGTTTGTTGTGTGTCTTTCTTAAGTTTTAAATGTTTGTATGTCGGCGTGTTGCGTCCGATGTTTGCGAAGTCGTAATGTGTGGTAACGTGTCTCGTATGGTGTTTGCGTGTGTAGCCTCGTTTTCATTTTATTCGTCGGCCATTTTTTGTGTCGCTTAACAAACTATTTAGTGTCTAAACTCTTTTATTTTGAGTGCAATTAAGTTGTAAGTTGCATTTTTGAGGTCCTGGGTGCTTCCTGTTTGTGTAGGTAAGGTTTTTATGTATGTGCTGTGTGTATGTATTGTGTTTTAAATTTTGTAATGTTCGCGAGTTGCGTCCGAGTGTTGCGAGGGCGTAATGTGTGTGAACGCGTGTCGTATGTTGTTTGCGAGTGTCGTAATGTGTGTGAACGTGTGTCGTATGTTGTTTGCGAGTGTCGTAATGTGTTGCGACGTGAACTTTTTTTGAAATTTTGCAAGGGTCGCAGTTGCTGCAACTGAAGACCTCGCTTTGCGAGGTCCTCAGGTGCTGGCAGGGAGCGCCTGCGGCGCTCCAAGCCAGCAACTGAGGCCCTCACTTCGCGAGGGTCCTCACTTGCTGGCAAGGAGCGCCTTCGGCGCTCCATGCCAGCAACTCAGAACCTGGCACAGTGCCCTCACTACGGGAGGGCCGCGGGCTCGCTACGTGAACTTTTTTTGAAATTTTGCAAGGGTCGCAGTTGCTGCAACTGAAGACCTCGCTTTGTGAGGTCCTCAGGTGCTGGCATGGAGCGCCTGCGGCGCTCCATGCCAGCAACTCAGAACCTGGCACAGTGCCCTCGCTACGGGAGGCCCGCGACTCGCTACGCTGTGTGTATGTATTGTGTTTTAAATTTTGTAATGTTCGCGAGTTGCGTCCGAGTGTTGCGAGGCTGTAATGTGTGTGAACGTGTGTCGTATGTTGTTTGCGAGTGTCGTAATGTGTGTGAACGTGTGTCGTATGTTGTTTGCGAGTGTCGCAATGTGTTGCGACGTGAACTTTTTTTGAAATTTTGCAAGGGTCGCAGGTGCTGCAACTGAAGACCTCGCTTTGCGAGGTCCTCAGGTGCTGGCAAGGAGCACCTTCGGCGCTCCATGCCAGCAACTCAGAACCTGGCACAGTGCCCTCGCTTCGGGAGGGCCGCGGGCTCGCTACGCAAGGCCCGCGGGCTCGCTACGCGAGCCCGCAGCGTTAGCAACAACTCGTACGCTCACAACTATATATGTGATATATATATATATATATATATATATATATATATGTATACACACTGCACATTACTTAATCCAGATGCAGAGAGAGAGTTAACAACAGCAGATGCAGAGAGAGAGTTAAGCAGAACACTGTAGTCCACAGTGATATCTTTCCTGTTGGACAAACATCTCACTAAGAGTGCTAAGTCTGTTATTGTATAAGAAAAAAAAAATCACATGAAATTCTGATAATGTGTTAGAAAGCCCAAATCTATATTAAGTCCTGTGTTTTTAGTTTTGAAGAATGTGATCATCTTTATTTCAAATGCTTTTCTCTCTTGGATGCTTTTACATTTTCCTCTGAGTATTTTGACTTTTAAGTTTTGGATGGAGTGATCATTCTGGCTAAAATGGTGTCCTACTGGGCTACAATAACTGTCTTCATTATGTTTTCTTATTGAATCTCTGCATCTGCTGTTATTATTCAAACTGAGGGTTCCATCTCATGTTAGTATTGCTTGAGACTTGATAAAGGGAGGCTAAGCCTCTCGAAAGCTCGTCATTATAAATAAGACGTTTGTCCAATACAAAAGGTATCAAATTATATTGCAATACTCATTATTATTCTATATATATATATATGGATTAATAATTACTAAATTACTAGATTACTGGACATTCACGGCTGCTTCACTCTTCAATATATATATACTAGCGACTTGCCCGTCAAAAAATGACGGCAATGTTATGTATATGTTTGTCAAGTTGTTTAGTTATTAACATATATTTTTGACACTTGTAAGTATTTTAATATGAACGTGTATTTTTGTAAAATGTTGATGTAATGGTTTTTTAAAATGTAATTAGTATCTGAAGAATTGTTAACTTGAATATACATTGAATGAATAGGAAAGCCAAAAGTAAAAAGCCTTTTTTAAACGTTGCAAATTTTAACATGAAGTTTAAAATATATGTAAGCAATAACCATCAAAGTATATATTTTTAAACTTGAACTTTATTTTTGATGTAAGTTTAGAAGTTGACAAAACATTGGTATAATTTTGAACATTATAAACAGGAACATAGTGAATACATTTTGTAAAGTAATTTTTTATTAAAAGTATTAACATTTGAATGTAAAAACAATTGACATTTAAATTAATCAGTATTAAAATTCAATTTCTATCACAATAATTGTTAACTTGAATATACATTGAATGTAGAGAAAGGCATACAGTCAAACTCTTCTTAAAACGTACGTAATTAAACTAATTTATTACTGAGCACATAAATTGGCGATAAACATTAATGTAGGTAGTAATCTTAAGATAACAGACAATATTTACATTGTGACTTAAAAGGTGCTTGACCTCTTAACATCCACTTTGTAATATGTTGAATGAAATAACTTCAAAATATATTTTTTAAAATTGTAACATTAGAAACATTAACATAGTGACTTAACATTTTAACATAATTTTTACTAACAATGCAAGGCAAGTATTTTGTGAGGCGAATCATTCATAAACATGACTTCCATTAATTATGACTGAATTAAACAACCAATTGTTATGTATTTTGCAATGCTTTTAAAAAATCTTGGCACCTTTAATTAGTATCCTTCAAAGTTATAGTACTTCATAGTAGACAATGTTTTTAGTAAAAATACGTCCATCTTCTAATAAATCACCTTGACTTTCATTGTTTTCAATGTAAACTTTAATTGCCTGTGGATTTTTGCACCTTGACAACGCAACGTACAATTGACCATGTGCAAAAACTGGTTCTTCCAAGAAAATACCCACAGATTTGAAAGTTTGACCTTGTGATTTATTAATGGTCATGGCAAATGCCATAATAATGGGAAATTGTCTTCTTTGAAGTATAAAAGGGAGACTACTTTCACTTGGTGCTAAATCTATTCTTGGTATGAAAACTCTCTCTCCTCTATGGGTCCCAGTTAAAATTTCAGCATCTATAAAATGGTCCTTTAATTGTTGAACAATTAATCTTGTGCCATTGCATAGGCCTTTTTTGGGGTTCATATTTCGCAGTAACATGATAATTGCACCTTTCTTTAGCTGCAAAATATGTGGTGGCATTCCAGAAGGAGTTAAAGAGTTTATGAATTCAGTGGAAAAGTTAGCCTGACTTTCATTGTCATCAGCAAGTACAGAATCAGCACTGTGATAATTTCTTTGTGGTGCATAAATTTTTTTTAAGATTTTATTATTGAGGATTAATGCATCTTTATTTTTACACGTCAGTATGACTTGGTTGGCAAGCTCGGAATATTCTTCGTTATTTATGCTCCCTTCAAATATAGCCGATATAATATCTTGTTGACAAATCATATGAGGTGGGATCTCTACAGTGTCGTCAGGTAAATTTAGTATTTTTTCTGTTCTGCCTTCTCCAATTTTAATAAGCCAATCATTGAAATCAGTTTGGCCTTCTGATCTCATATTTTGTTGCAGTTGAAGATGGGTAAAATGTTTCCATACTGTACTTGACTTTATACATGTTTCGATAATGTCAGTTCGATTTCCATGTACAACAACAGGTAATGTTTGTCTAAAATCGCCACCCAACAACATTACCTTTCCACCAAATGGAAAAATATTATCCATGACTTCACGAAGCAAACGGTCAATACATTGGAGGGCATAGCATGACATCATTGTGGCCTCATCTATTATAATTAATTTACATTTCTTCAATTTCTTTGCTTGTAAGGATGTCATGCGAATATCTGACACAGAATTTTCTAAAATAGGCACTGGCAGTTTAAATCCACTATGAACAGTTCTTCCACCTTCTAATAAAAGTGCAGCAATTCCAGTAGTGGCAAACGCCATTGCTATTTTTCCTTGTGCTCGTACTGAACTCATTAATAAATTGTACAAATATGTTTTTCCTGATCCGCCAGGTCCATCAAGATAGAAATAACGCTCTGTCACCATGTCATCATCTATAGCATTTTTAATGGCATGAAATGCTTGCAATTGTAGTGTATTTAAAGTTGCAAGTCTTTCTTCTGTTCTTTGTGCTTGTAGTTGAATGTCATAGTCTTCAAAGTTAATGTCATCTATAAGACCTGGATCAGGCAAATTAAAACTTGCACAACTTAATCCATGAGTTAAAAAGACTTCTTGGATTTCCATTAACGCTTTTAAGTGTGCAATGGGTTCATTGTATCGTCGCATAAAGTCTTCAGCCATATTACTTTTAAAAGTCTCCCACAAAGCTAATGCATTTGGAGCATTTGAGAAGATACAAATAAAAGCAAATTGTTCTCTCATCTGTCGTGGCATTTGACATTGTGCTGCTTCTTCTAAGCATCTTTCCCACTCTGTATCATCAGCGAGTAAGTTTCTATGTCTTGCAGCTAAATGGAAGGATTCATATACAATGTCATTAACAGTTCTTAAGTGTTCAAAACTTTGTGCTCCAGGAACATTTAAAAGTAATATCCGTAAGCAAAAACGTTCAACATCTCTTGGACTGACTGTGTAAATTCTTGGAATAATTTTATTGCCTCTGGTTTTTCTTGGTCTCCATAATCCATTCACAAAAACATAGTGATATGGAATTTCAATATATAAGTATTCTGTTGCTTCAGCATCAGTGGAATTTAATGCAAACCATGCAGTTAGTGTAGTGTGACGATCTTCACTTTGGGCCAATGCATTCATTTCATTTCCAGCATGGAAATAGACTAAATGTCGTTGTGGCAAATGTACTGCTAACCTATATACTGCATGTGATCTATCATGCATTTCAAATTTTAAAAGCCGCCACATAGCTTCTGGCGCACTGACATAGCGAGCATCTACATGAGATGCAAGTTCATCATGTACTAACTCACTACTTTCAGGGTTGTCTGCACTTTTGACGACTACAGTAGCTGCATCGTAACCTTTGTAAATATATTTGTAGACATATTTAATGGATTTGATGGAAGTGCAGGCTTCTACGTTGATGTGGGCGTTGTACTTCATGAGTAAATGTGGATTGTAGGGTACTACATATCTATTGTCCACTTTTTTCCCACGAATAATGGCACTATCTCCTTCTCTTCTTTTATAAAGTGGATATCCATCACAATTGGCATAGGTTTTGTCTCTATAATCTTTGGGAAATTCTTTGGAACATTTATTATTTTCCATACATGGTGATTGTGGATTAAGGTCACCACAGGGTCCATGAATCATGCGATGAGTAACAATCTCATATAGTCTACCATATAGTTCTGGATCTGGTAGTTCAGCAACAATGACTGCATCCACTTTGTCTGAAGTATCTAATTTATCTTTTTCTTGAAGTATTATTAGAAGATGTGCATGTGGAAGGCCTCTTTTTTGAAATTCAATGGTATATACATAAGCAAGACATTTGCCAAATAACTGATTTATAGTGAAGTCACGTATTAATTCATTTAATTTAATCTTAAAAACTCTGGCTACTAAATCTGGTCGATCTGAAGCAGTTTGTCCAAGAAGTAGATTTAGTGTAATTTCTGGCCATTGTGGATTACATGTAAATGTCACAAATAAATCGGGTTTGCCAAATTTTGTCACAATAGCCATAGCATCATTGTATCTTTCTCTCATATTCCGAGGAGATCCTTGAAAGGAAGATGGTAAAATGATGGCTTTGCCAGCTGTCATGTCTCTGCTTGTAGCCACGTCAGCAACATAGTCCATGAGTCCAGAATATTGTTCTACACGGAGTTTATCTTGTTGATATTTGATAAAGTTTAAATTATTTGCCTCAACTTGCAAATATGAATCAATAATCCATTGTTGTGTTAGTTTCCCACCACATAAAATTGGATTAAATACATTGCGAATGGCAATTTGAGCTACTTTAAATTCAAGCATAGAAACATTATTTCGGATTCTGGCTTTAGCATTTGGGTAACTGGGAAGAGTTAATTTTGGTTGCCAACCTGCTTCTCCGTGTGGGAAAAAGATGGGATATGTCATTGGATCTAAATTTGGACTTAAGATACTCATATTAATAAACGGTTGGTCCTCATTTCTAGGATATATTCGTATGTCTCTTTGAAATGGTGGTTCTCCTTCATCATTGTGAAACACCATTGCAACCTCATTTGTTGTTGGCAAGTTATAACGACGTTTATCAGTATGTCTGTCTCTTTTAAGCACCATATTAACCTTCGGCATTGGTAATTGATGTGTTTGTGAATGAAGTAGTTGTTCATTTTCTACTTCTGCCAATTTTTTATAAGCTTTACTGTAGGGATTGTTGTCCATAATGTTATTTAGCTCTATGAAAACAGTGGGTAAGCATTTTTTATTTTCTTCCATCTGCATACGTTGGTCAACAGCTTCCATTGTATCTAGGACATATAGTTGAGCGAATTTTCTTTTATTTCCTTCCTCTGGATGTAAATGGGAAGTGCGATGATAAATTTGTCCTTGGACTTTAAAACAGTAAGGACCATGTCCTGGTACATTAGCAGCTAATGTTGCCCCCATGGATGCAAAGGATATGGCACTATTGTAGGATCTTATGTTTGTCTTAAAATTTTTGTAGTTTGGAAAAGTAGGTTCAGTCATAATATTTTGTAAATAAATTGGAAATTCTTTCCTTTCTGGAAGTTTGAACTTGCCTTTTTGACAACAACTAATAAATTGTCCATCTCTGGGTCTCTCCTGTTTAAAATAATAAGCCTCACAAAACTGACATTGAGTAGTCATGTCCCCACAACTATGAACCTCTACTGCTAAAGACTTGAGTAGAGGACAATTTGCAAAGCATATAGGATTTTGCCTTTCATATTCATCAGGTGAAATGTCATATAATGTTTCAACAACAGGTTCTAAATGTTTTGTTTTTTTCGTTGCTTTTCTTGGTATATGTTGTATTGTTTGAGGTAAAATGTCATCTAATGTTTCATGAAACGGTTCTAAATGCTTTGTTTTCTTTGTTGCTTTTTTTGGTATCTCTTGTCTTTTTTCTGGCAAAATGTCATCTGATGTTTGAGCAACAGGTTGTAAATGCTTTATTTTCTTTGTAGTTTTTTTTGACATATCTTTAATTTCTGCAAGTGACAGTCTTTTGCTTGCAATTCTTTTGCGTTCTTTTTCTCGTCGAATTTCCTTCTTCTCCGGTGTCTGCTGGCTGTCTGCTCTCTGTCGTCGTTCTCTAGCTTGGCGTCTTTTCTTTTCTTGTTTACTCTCATTATCAGCCATGTTAATCTGTAAAAATAAAATAATGTACCATTAGTTTATTTTGAGATGTTAAGTTGTTTTTCATGACATATAGTTATCAATAGTGTGTTAACATTTTATAGTTAATCAATTTCAATGCGTTCAATTGAATAAAAGTCTAAATAAGGGCATGAGATAATTATTTAAAGACATTTTTATTTATTAAACATGTATCCAAAAGCAAGTGTTTCAGTAACTACAAAGGTATTTTAAAAAAGATGTTATGTCCTTATTTACAGCACTATTCAATTTGTCAAATGGCAATTAAATTAGGGTTTAGGACTGGAATGTTACAATGACAAATTGCATAGATTCTGTGTTTTTAGACTTTTTTGGACTATGCCAATTTATTTTTTAAGTTTACATTGAAGTTTGTATTTATTGTTAAAGATTATTGGCCCTAAAAGACAAATAAGAGATAGATGATAGATATTACTTTTTATACTGTACCTTGGTTGAAGTTTGATTTCAAGCAAAATTCTTTGTTGGTGCTGTGTTGAAAGCCTTCGTCCGATGGTCTGGTCCTGTGTTGGAAGTCCTCGTCCGATGGTGTAGTCCTCTGTTGAAAGTCCTCGTCCTCTGGTGTGGTCCTCAGTTCCAACTCCTGTTCCGATGTTCTTGATGCAGTATCTGTTATAAAATAAAAATGAAAATGTTATGTTATTTGAATGTCTTTGTATTAAAGAAAAAATTGCATTATTTCTGTGTTTTTCTACAATCCTTTTTGGTGCGCCACAATTTTGGTATGCTTCTGTAGGCTATTTTCTAAGGCTTATAGGTGGTTAAACATTAAAGAAGAATATTAATTAATTTTTCTCTTTTTTTACTTGTTATACTGTACCTTGGTTGAAGTTTGATTTGAAGCAGAATCTTTGTTCGTCCTGTGTTGAAAGCCTTCGTCTGATGGTCTGGTCCTGTGTTGAAAGTCCTCGTCCAATCGTCTGGTCCTCTGTTGAAAGTCCTCGTCCGATGGTGTAGTCCTCTGTTGAAAGTCCTCGTCCAATGGTCTGGTCCTCTGTTGAAAGTCCTCGTCCGCTGGTGTGGTCCTCAGTTGAAACTCCTGTTCCGATGTTCTTGACGCAGTATCTGATATAAAATGAAAATGAAAATGTAATATTATTTTAATGTATTTGTATGAACTAAAAAATTACATTATTTCTTTGTTTTTCTACAATCCCGTTTGGTGTCCACCACTTTTGGTATGCTTATTTAGGCCCTTTTCTAAGGCTTATAGATTGTTAAACATAAAATAAGTATGTAAATGTACTTTGGTATGTGTTTGTGTGAGTTTTCATACTATCCTGTTTGGTGCGCAGCACTGTTGGTATGCTTATTTAGGCTTCTTTCTAAGGCTTATAGGTTGTTAAACATAAAATAAGAATGTAAATGTAGTTTGCTATGTGTTTGTGTGAGTTTTCATACAATCCTGTTTGGTGCACACCACTGTTGGTATGCTTATTTAGGCTTCTTTCTAAGGCTTATAGGTTGTTAAACATAAAATAAGAATGTAAATGTAGTTTGCTATGTGTTTGTGTGAGTTTTCATACAATCCTGTTTGGTGCGCACCACTGTTGGTATACTTATTTAGGCTTCTTTCTAAGGCTTATAGGTTGTTAAACATTAAATAAGAATCTAAATGTAGTTTGCTATGTGTTTGTGTGAGTTTTCATACAATCCTGTTTGGTGCGCACCACTGTTGGTATGCTTATTTAGGCTTCTTTCTAAGGCTTATAGGTTGTTAAACATAAAATAAGAATGTAAATGTAGTTTGCTATGTGTTTGTGTGAGTTTTCATACAATCCTGTTTGGCGCGCACCACTGTTGGTATACTTATTTAGGCTTCTTTCTAAGGCTTATAGGTTGTTAAACATTAAATAATAATCTAAATGTCGTTTGCTATGTGTTTGTGTGAGTTTTCATTCAATCCTGTTTGGTGCGCACCACTGTTGGTATGCTTATTTAGGCTTCTTTCTAAGGCTTATAGGTTGTTAAACATAAAATAAGAATGTAAATGTAGTTTGCTATGTGTTTGTGTGAGTTTTCATACAATCCTGTTTGGTGCGCACCACTGTTGGTATACTTATTTAGGCTTCTTTCTAAGGCTTATAGGTTGTTAAACATAAAATAAGAATGTAAATGTAGTTTGCTATGTGTTTGTGTGAGTTTTCATACAATCCTGTTTGATGCGCACCACTGTTGGTATGCTTATTTAGGCTTCTTTCTAAGGCTTATAGGTTGTTAAACATTAAATAAGAATCTAAATGTAGTTTGCTATGTGTTTGTGTGAGTTTTCATACAATCCTGTTTGGTGGGCACCAATGTTGGTATGCTTATTTAGGCTTCTTTCTAAGGCTTATAGGTTGTTAAACATTAAATAAGAATCTAAATGTAGTTTGCTATGTGTTTGTGTGAGTTTTCATACAATCCTGTTTGATGCGCACCACTGTTGGTATGCTTATTAATGTAGTTTTGTAATGCTAATAGGTTGTTAAACATAAAATAAGAATGTAAATGTAGTTTGTTATGTGTTTGTGTGAGTTTTCATACAATCCTATTTGGTGGGCACCAATGTTGGTATGCTTATTTAGGCTTCTTTCTAAGGCTTATAGGTTGTTAAACATTAAAATAAGAATGTAAATGTAAATCCTGTTTGATGGGCACCACTTTTGTTATACTTATGTAGTGTTTTTTCTAATGGTTATACATTGTTAAACAATCACATTTGAATGAGGCCCTCAGCCATTAAACATATTTAGGTCCTGAATCAATTGCGTTTTGACCAATTGAATAGGGCTCTATATAAGCACATAAAATATTTTTTGACAGAAGTTTTTAGTTAGTGAAGACCTATTATGTGCTTATATAAAGCCCTATTCAATTAGCCAACTCACAATTGAATAAGGCTCATGGTTCGGTTCTTTTTTATACTTAAATACTTTACCTTGATTGAAGTGTGGAATGACAGAGGGTCCCCTCCTGCCAATCTTAATCCGCCGGTCTTCTTGTAGTGTCTGTTTGAAAAATAAAGTGAAATAGTGAATTATATAATTTTTTATTTGTATTTAACAAACCATGGCCTTTTCAGCATTTAAAGTATTTTTGTATCTTACCTCTTGTTCTTTGTTGGTGTTCTTTAAAAGGGATTGTGCTTCACAGTGCACAGTGCAAATTGTTGAGAGACGCTGTTGATGCAGAGTCTGTTTGAATATTTAAAAAAGTAGAAAGATTGAGTTTTAGGTGATCTATTGAATTGCAGTAAATTAATTTCATTGAATTATACTTCTGTAATTAATTTGAATTAACATTATTTTTTGGTGGGTGCTACACACATATGTCACATACATGAAGCACATTTCCATAGTTGAAAGTAATTTTTTTGTGTGAGTGTGACATATCAGTATACATGAATCATATTTTAATTGTTAAATTAGCCTTATTTTTATTTTTGGCCAACATACATAAATGTGTGTGTGACATGTGACTATAGATGATACACATATATGTGCGTGTCACATATCAGTATACATGACTCATATTTTAATAGTATTTTAATAGTTCCAACTTATTTTTTTTTAATGTAATTTAAATGTAGTTGTTTAATTAGTTTGTTGCAGGGGCAATACGCATAAATGTGCGTGTCACTTGTCAGTATACATTATACGCATAAATGTGCGTGTCACATGTCAGTATACATTATACGCATAAATGTGCGTGTCACTTGTCAGTATACATTATACACATAAATGTGCGTGTCACTTGTCAGTATACATTATACGCATAAATGTGCGTGTCACTTGTCACTATACATTATACGCATAAATGTGCGTGTCACTTGTCAGTATACATTATACGCATAAATGTGCGTGTCACTTGTCACTATACATTATACGCATAAATGTGCGTGTCACATGTCAGTATACATTATACGCATAAATGTGCGTGTCACTTGTCACTATACATTATACGCATAAATGTGCGTGTCACTTGTCAATATACATTATACGCATATATGTGCGTGTCACTTGTCAGTATACATAAACCTCTTTGTCTTGTTTAATTTTTTTTTTTGATGTCCTGTCTTGAAAATAAGTAATATATTATAGCTTACCTCTCAGTTGTAATTTGCACAATGTAAAGTAGTAAATTAGGAAAGAATTATCTTCTCAAGTTTTAGCAGCAGTTATCTTCGAAGTCACTCTGTTCATCACCTGAGGAGAAATGTATTTTTCTCTGTCAAATAGACAGTATTTATCAACTTGTAGAACATTCTGGAAAGTTAGACCGTTAGAACGTAATACGCATGCGCTATTTGCGTTCCAGCTTACAATTTGCGTTCCATCCGCCATTTTGTGCGTAGTAGTGGTTAAAATGGTGTTTAATATGAGTGTGATCCGTTCCGCATAGTATGTGTTTCATTATTGTGAGTAAGTGTAGTGTAGTTACGTCTGGAGCCTCGTTTTCGTTTTGTTCGGCGGCCATTTTTTCTCTCGCTTAGCCGATTTTCGTTCGTTTAAACTCTTTGTTTTGACTTAAATGGACGTGTAAATGAACTTTTGGAGGTGCCGGATGCCCCCCCGTGCTGTAAGTAAGCTTTTTATGTGTTTGTTGTGTTTATTTCTTGTGTTTGTGATGTTTTGATGCGCGGCGGTTGGAATGGGTCTTTCGCGGCCGTATTTTTTTCCGATGCGGCCGTATTTTGTTGCGATGTTGCCGTATTTTTTTGCGATATACGCAGTTAGCTTTTACGTGTACGACGCAGTGTATTTGTTTCTAAGTCGTGCGTATGTGTGTTAAAAGCGTGTGAAGGGCCTTTTTTACTGTTTTTTTGTTAAGTCTTGCGTCTGTGTGTCTGGGTGTAAGCGTGTGAGGCGACTTTGAGTTTTTTTTTGTTATGAAGTTGTGTGTGTGTGTATGTGTGTGTTAACACAGCCGATGTTGGGATGCTCCCACCACCGCAAATGCGGACCCTCGCTTCGCGAGGATCCGCATTTGCGGGGACGTTGTTGGGTTTTTGTTGGCTGGGCGGTTGGGTTTATTCTGTTAAAAAAGTCGTGTGTGTGTATGTGTGTGTTAACACAGCCGACGTTGAGCCTCCACAACCGCAAATGCGGGCCCTCGCTTCGCGAGGACCCGCATTTGCGGCGAACTGCGTCCCTCGCTTCGCGAGGGACGCAGTTCTTGCGGGCTCGCTACGCGAGCCCGCAAGCGTGAGCAACGACTCGTACGCTCACAACTATATATGTGATATATATATATATATATATATATATATATAATGTCCCAGTGCACATTTTGTTGTATATATGTATTTTTTTTTATTAGTTTATGGCCTCCAGCCCATGATGCCATGTCCCCCCAGGCTAAGCCTTCATGTCCCCCAAGGCAAGGCCTCCATGGGCCCGATCAGGCAGATCTATCACTATCAGTCAGACCCATCAGACTACTTACATTCATCGAAGCTGTTCAATATATGTGCGTGTCAGATGTCACTATACATTATAGACATATATGTGCGTGTCACATGTCACTATACATAAACCTCTGTTTAATATTGAATTATGTTTTTTTGTTGTTTTGTTAAATGAACCGTATTTTTTTTTTGAGCCTATACACATAAATGTGCCATATATGTCACTACATAAATCCTATTTTTTTTTTTTATTTGTTTGACCTGTCCTGATGATAAAATGTAATATATTATAGCTTACCTCTCACTTGTAATTTGCAATGCAAAGTAGTAAATTAGTAAAGAATTGTCTTCTCAAGTAAAAGCAGCAGTTATCTCAGAAGTCACTCCGTTGATCACCTGAGGAGAAATGTATTTTTTTGTTTGAAATAGGCAGTATTTATAAACTTGTAGAAAGTTCTGGAAAGTGAGACCGTTACAACGCAATACGCATGCGCTATTTGCGTTCCAGCTTACAATTTGCGTTCCATCCGCCATTTTCTGCGTATTACTGTTCAAAATGGTGTTTAATATGATTGTGATACGTTCCGCATAGTATGTGTTTCATTATTGCGAGTAAGTGTAGTGTAGTTACGTCTGGAGCCTCGTTTTCGTTTTGTTCGTCGGCCATTTTTTCTATCGCTTAGCGATGGTATTAGTGTCTAAAGTGTTTTATTTTGATTTAAATGTAGGTGTAACTTGTTTTTTTGAGGTGCTGGCTGGTTCCTCTTGCTGTAGGTAAGCTTTTTATGTGTTTGTTGTGTGTCTTTCTTAAGTTTTAAATGTTTGTATGTCGGCGTGTTGCGTCCGATGTTTGCGAAGTCGTAATGTGTGGTAACGTGTCTCGTATGGTGTTTGCGTGTGTAGCCTCGTTTTCGTTTTATTCGTCGGCCATTTTTTGTGTCGCTTAACAAACTATTTAGTGTCTAAACTCTTTTATTTTGAGTGCAATTAAGTTGTAAGTTGCATTTTTGAGGTCCTGGGTGCTTCCTGTTTGTGTAGGTAAGGTTTTTATGTATGTGCTGTGTGTATGTATTGTGTTTTAAATTTTGTAATGTTCGCGAGTTGCGTCCGAGTGTTGCGAGGGCGTAATGTGTGTGAACGTGTGTCGTATGTTGTTTGCGAGTGTCGTAATGTGTGTGAACGTGTGTCGTATGTTGTTTGCGAGTGTCGTAATGTGTTGCGACGTGAACTTTTTTTGAAATTTTGCAAGGGTCGCAGTTGCTGCAACTGAAGACCTAGCTTTGCGAGGTCCTCAGGTGCTGGCATGGAGCGCCTGCGGCGCTCCAAGCCAGCAACTGAGGCCCTCACTTCGCGAGGGTCCTCACTTGCTGGCAAGGAGCGCCTTCGGCGCTCCATGCCAGCAACTCAGAACCTGGAACAGTGCCCTCGCTACGGGAGGGCCGCTGGCTCGCTACGTGAACTTTTTTTGAAATTTTGCAAGGGTCGCAGTTGCTGCAACTGAAGACCTCGCTTTGCGAGGTCCTCAGGTGCTGGCATGGAGTGCCTGCGGCGCTCCAAGCCAGCAACTGAGGCCCTCGCTTCGCGAGGGTCCTCAGTTGCTGGCAAGGAGCGCCTTCGGCGCTCCATGCCAGCAACTCAGAACCTGGCACAGTGCCCTCGCTACGGGAGGCCTGCGACTCGCTACGCTGTGTGTATGTATTGTGTTTTAAATTTTGTAATGTTCGCGAGTTGCGTCCGAGTGTTGCTAGGCTGTAATGTGTGTGAACGTGTGTCGTATGTTGTTTGCGAGTGTCGTAATGTGTGTGAACGTGTGTCGTATGTTGTTTGCGAGTGTCGCAATGTGTTGCGACGTGAACTTTTTTTGAAATTTTGCAAGGGTCGCAGTTGCTGCAACTGAAGACCTCGCTTTGCGAGGTCCTCAGGTGCTGGCATGGAGCGCCTGCGGCGCTCCAAGCCAGCAACTGAGGCCCTCGCTTCGCGAGGGTCCTCAGTTGCTGGCAAGGAGCGCCTTCGGCGCTCCATGCCAGCAACTCAGAACCTGGCACAGTGCCCTCGCTTCGGGAGGGCCGCGGGCTCGCTACGCAAGGCCCGCGGGCTCGCTACGCGAGCCCGCAGCGTTAGCAACAACTCGTACGCTCACAACTATATATGTGATATATATATAATGTGTGTGAACGTGTGTCGTATGTTGTTTGCGAGTGTCGCAATGTGTTGCGACGTGAACTTTTTTTGAAATTTTGCAAGGGTCGCAGTTGCTGCAACTGAAGACCTCGCTTTGCGAGGTCCTCAGGTGCTGGCATGGAGCGCCTGCGGCGCTCCAAGCCAGCAACTGAGGCCCTCGCTTCGCGAGGGTCCTCAGTTGCTGGCAAGGAGCGCCTGCGGCGCTCCATGCCAGCAACTCAGAACCTGGCACAGTGCCCTCGCTTCGGGAGGGCCGCGGGCTCGCTACGCAAGGCCCGTGGGCTCGCTACGCGAGCCCGCAGCGTTAGCAACAACTCGTACGCTCACAACTATATATGTGATATATATATATATATATATATATATGTATACACACTGCACATTACTTAATCCAGATGCAGAGAGAGAGTTAACAACAGCAGATGCAGAGAGAGAGTTAAGCAGAACACTGTAGTCCACAGTGATATCTTTCCTGTTGGACAAACATCTCACTAAGAGTGCTAAGTCTGTTATTGTATAAGAAAAAAAAAATCACATGAAATTCTGATAATGTGTTAGAAAGCCCAAATCTATATTAAGTCCTGTGTTTTTAGTTTTGAAGAATGTGATCATCTTTATTTCAAATGCTTTTCTCTCTTGGATGCTTTTACATTTTCCTCTGAGTATTTTGACTTTTAAGTTTTGGATGGAGTGATCATTCTGGCTAAAATGGTGTCCTACTGGGCTACAATAACTGTCTTCATTATGTTTTCTTATTGAATCTCTGCATCTGCTGTTATTATTCAAACTGAGGGTTCCATCTCATATTAGTATTGCTTGAGACTTGATAAAGGGAGGCTAAGCCTCTCGAAAGCTCGTCATTATAAATAAGACGTTTGTCCAATACAAAAGGTATCAAATTATATTGCAATACTCATTATTATTCTATATATATATATGGATTAATAATTACTAAATTACTAGATTACTGGAATTCACGGCTGCTTCACTCTTCAATATATATATATATATATATATATATATATATATATATATATATATATATATATATATATATATAATGTCCCAGTGCACATTTTGTTGTATATATGTATTTTTTTTTATTAGTTTATGGCCTCCAGCCCATGATGCCATGTCCCCCCAGGCTAAGCCTTCATGTCCCCCAAGGCAAGGCCTCCATGGGCCCGATCAGGCAGATCTATCACTATCAGTCAGACCCATCAGACTACTTACATTCATCGAAGCTGTTCAATTATCCACCACTATGCATCTCCTGCCTGTGTGTTTTTCTGCAGAGGCAGGGACTTTGCATGCTTGTGACATAATTCTGAAACTCCCTGCCTCTGCAGAAAATGTGCAGGCAGGGGAGACATGGCGGAGGTGAATTGAAATGCTCCAATAAATGTAAGTAGTCTGATGGGTCTAATGGGGCGTGCACGCACAGCTCCCTCTCTTCGCAAAGGCCTCAAATGCTGGCAAGGAGTGAGCAAGCGTGAGCAACAGCCCTCTCTTCGCGAGGGCTGCGGGCTCGCTATGCGAGCCCGCTAGCGTGAGCAACGGCTTAAGCAAGCTCGCCTGCTCACAACTATATATGTGATAGCCTTTATAGTGACATAGTGAAGGTATCTTATAATTTAAAACTATAGTTAAGTACTTTATCAATTGAACAATATTTAAAAATGCATTTTCCTATTGTAAAAAAAATGACATTTGCCATCCTGAGATGTCAGTCTGATCCACCCACAAACAAGATTCTTATCTTCGTTAATGAAATACTTTTGCATTTAATTACTGATAAGCCCCCGAAACATTTTTTTCGGCATAACTAGCTACACAGAATGAGACAAGTATGCCGAGACCCAGGCAACTACAACAACAAAAATGAAGTGGCTATTCAATAATTATTATCTCTAATAAATAAAAAAAACTTGTTAACCACGTTTCTGTGACTGACAGATCAAAATGATAAACTTTGTCTTTATTTTACTATAATAACATTCATGTCACAAGGAGTGATCAGCTGGAGCTGCCAATGAATTGATCCCATCGGTTTGGTCTTCTCCACTGAGGGCTTGTATGTATCAGTGCTAGGGATTCCCTTGGAGGGAGCAGGTAGGCAGATCTGGAAGCAGATTTCATGGTAGATTAACTGGAGCAAAGTGATTAAACAGTCTATCCCACCCCTCAGAAATACAGCTGAAATGCTTGTATACTTTCAAAAGGGGTAATGCACTTTATTGAAACACATATAGACTTATATACATAGTAAAACAAAAGGATGCCATTAATTCAATTAATCTGGGTACTGAATCAGAAAAGGAAATGTACTTAAGATAGGAATCCCAGCGTATGCAATCATTGAGCAGGGGTCTTCAATGCTAACTGCCCCATTGTGCTAGTTTCACAATTTACATCTTAGACCTGTCCTTGAAAACAATAATTAAATCATTTCATATGAATTACAAAACACACAAAACTATATATACAAACTATATACTAATAACAGGCAAGTTTAACAGGAATATAATCAGTATAACAAGAGGTTTACCACACAATGCCCAAAACACACACTGACAAAAACAGGGAGAACCACGATAATTACAGGGGTAGCTCCTGGCTAGAAAATCTTGTGTTAGCCCCAATTTGTTTTGGGGTGTGACTGTTACAATGGGCTAAAAACAATATTTGGTGGTTAGTGCACTTTATGGGTGACCAGTAGATACTTTCAGTAGCCAACCATGACATCCAGTTCGCTGTTAGTCTCAGGGCCAGGCTAGGGTCCTGGCCGGATTTGAAATTATGCTGGTAGATTAGGCTCCATAGACTTTTATGGGAGATTCAGAAGTATAATTAACAAATCTGTCAAAACAGCAAGCAAAACACTTGTTTTAATAGACAAAGGTCAAGTGGTGTCAAGTGCTCTGCAAGTGATACCCCTTTGATCCTTTGTCTTGCGGTTAACCACAATTTAGGAAGTGCTTGACCTTAGCCATTGTTTGTGAACTCCCCATCATTCTAATAGGGAGCCTGACCTTCTAAAAAGTCCTGGTCTGCCACGAAAAGTCAATACATCCAACTGCATAGGCGCCTAAACCATCCCCCCCAAGAAATAGAGCACACCCCAGATCTATGTTTCACAATGTTGGATAGACCCAGACCTGTTCACCCAGACACACTGTCTCCAGCAGTTACACTACCTAATCACCACTTGCTGTGCCAAGATCCTGCCCAGAGGTAGCTGATAACAGGGGACGGAGACAGGCTGGCACCAGATACTTGAAGACAGATCTGGTACATGGGGGCATAAGGGTTGAAATGTATGTTTACCATAGGAAGATGACTATTGGTGATTGGTGCACTTACTATATAAAAATGTGACCTACAAAAATAATGATTACCCCCTCTATGGGACACATATGCATGTTGTGATTCATTTAGAGGGGAATGAGTTTATTATTTTATTTTTTATACGTTTTTTCTTTATGCAACTTGTCTTGGATCAGGTAACTGGTCCTGAAACTCTGGTCTGGCAAAATGGCAACTTAGCCTCCAGTTAAGCTATCCTATGTGTGGGATAAAAAACGTTTACAACCTGTGGGTAGGATTGGTCTTCTTGGCCTTTCCAAGACTAACATAATGAGACCAACACGCTGCCAATGTAGGGCTTGATGTGGTCGGCCAATCAAATGAGTATAGATGTGGTGAGACAGTCCTAAGGGAGGGTCAAACTGCAGTCAGGTAATCAGAGCTTTCTCTGTGTATGTTGTCTGCTGTAGGTTATGTTACATTCTTTCAGCTCTATTAAATTTGAAGCCCGTAACAGCATCGGCACACCCGCAAAGGCTGCAGGCTGCATTACAGAGCTATTAAGAGGAGGTGGTGGAGGAGGAGGAGGCAGATGTGGAGGAGGAGGAGAAGAGGAGAGGCGAGGAGGAGAGAGAGGAAAGAGAGATTGCCCTGGGGAGTAGTGGTGGAGAGGAGGAGGTGAGGAGTGGTAGAGTAGAGGAGGTGGAGGAGGTGGAGGAGACAGAGGAGTTAGAGGAGGTGAAGGAGAAGGACATGGCTATGGGCAAGCACAGGGCCCACAATTACTCGCACCGGGAGAATGTGGTCCTCCTCAGTGCTATGCGTATCCGCCCTGTGATTCTTGCAGGGGGAGGAAAGTTAGGCCAGGGCCTAGGGCTCAGACATGGAAGGAAGTAGCTGCTGAGGATACAGTGGTAGGCACAGCGCCAAGGAATGTGAGGTCCGTCAAGCACCAGTTCGATGACATCAGGGCCAAGGTGAGAAGGATGATGGCCAAGGAGGAGAAGAATGTGACTGTGACCTATAATGAGTGGGAGAGGGTCAACAAGGACCTTCTAAGACAGGTGCCCGCACTGGAGCTTTAGGCTTGGTGGCACAGCAGGACTAGGCTCCATGTCAGGTGAATATTACATACACCAACATGCCACCACATGACAAGCACACACACTACACATGTACATGCTGACCAACAAGGACACTGACATGTCCATGGAATTAACAAGGGATCAATAGATGCATCATTAAATCTATCAAGCTGACAAATCACTGTTATTCCTGGGCACAACAACAGTAATCAAGCAATAGAGAGTCCATTCACTGGTGTGCCACCTGCAGCCTCTACAGTTACAGAACACAGCCGGAATCAAGAGAGCGTTAGGAGCCAAGAACGATCAAGAACATCAACCAAAGAATAAATAACATCTAGCAAATGATAGCTACTCTGATTTGCAATTAGGAGTACCATCCATGTTCAAGCCTAGATGTCAGATAGTTAGGAATGCAAACAAAACAATGTATTATTCATTATACTAATGGCAGCATTAAGGAGGTCTCGGTCCAGTGTCGAGCCAGAGGCAGGGGCGTCGGCTCGATCGGAGCAGGAAGTGGAAGATCAAGCCCCAGCCCAGCAGGAACCAGTGTAGGGGGAGAAGGAAGAAAGAAGACCCGTGGGCCCTAGCTCAGAGAAGGAGGATGTAATATGGTTGGTGGGGTCACTATCTGGCCCTCTGACAACACCACTGGGATTCAAACCACACTATCACCCTCCTCCAGAGACTGAGACTGTTGGCAGGGCCCCCCAACTGGAGTGATGCCAACAGCCAACCCCCCCCCCCCCCCCATAGTGGTGCGCAGGACTGGCCGCCACCACCACCACCGGGCCCACTCCCCACTCCCACACTGCTACCTCCTCACCTGGGCACACCCCATGGGCCTCCATCACCCTCATCAGGCCAGGGTGCACAGGCGGAGGTGCTGGCTCTCATGCAACAGCAGGTGGAGTTGCTCCGGGGGATCCAGGCCAGAATCTCAGCCAATCATGCGGTAGTCATGCACAGCCTGGCAAGTCGCAATAGGGAGGAGAGGAGACATCATCTAATGGCTGGGCTGCTCAGCATT
The DNA here is from genome assembly GCA_027410445.1 of Discoglossus pictus. Lineage (NCBI taxonomy): Eukaryota > Metazoa > Chordata > Amphibia > Anura > Alytidae > Discoglossus > Discoglossus pictus. The sequence goes on along the minus strand of CM050166.1, from coordinate 101,670,482 downwards.
GGGGCGGATCAGAGCTCATTCCAGGGAGTAAAAGCAGAAGCCATGTGATGCGCTCTGGTCCCCAGCCCCGATTCCTCCACACGTTGGGATCCCCCAGCCACCCGCAGCCCGGACCCTCCTCTCCGCCCACCATGACTCCACCACCGCCACTGTGGTGACTCTGCCTCCCAGGGGGGTTGCCTCCCCCTGCCCCCCCCCCTATAACTATCAGGGAGACGGTGGCTGGCCACAGGGGATGTGGTCCCTGTGCCTAGGCGGAAGAGGACATAGGGGCTGCGCATATGTTTGTGCCTTCTCAACAGCACTCCTCAGTGACAATCTATGGGTCACAATGTTAATCTAATCTAGCCTAGCTACAGAGTCTTGGATCTTGGCCTATGTGTTGGTGATATGTTGTATGCATATGGCTACCTCCCTTTACATGGTCCATGATCCTCTTCTCTGTGGACACGCAGGGTTATGTTTAACATGTCACCAATTGATGGTCACTGAGTAATGCTGTTGAGAAGAGATGCTGCAGTCCCTATGATTTTTAAGACCTTATTGTGTAGGTTGTGTCTTTGTTTACTTTTTTTCTGCATCCTCAAGCATTGTGAAGGAAATGTATGAGGTGTAAGGATTTCCCAGTCCCTGTCAGGTAGACATTCCTTCAATGACAGCCCCCCCCCCTCCCTTAACATGCAGCTCTCACAATCTTAAAGCTATCATATAGCCATATATCTTAGACATGATTGTTGTAAGCTTAAATGTAAACTAATAGCGCTATGGCAGAGGACATGCAAAGTCTCACAATGGCATGCTAATAATAGCCAACATTGATATATGCACTAGGGAAGTATGTGATCTAGTGATGTCCCGAACAGTTTGCCGGAGAACTATTCGCAGCGATTTTCGCATGTTCACGTTCGCAACGAACGGCGAACACATGTGATTTTTGGTCCGCCCCCTATTCTTTATCATTGAGGAAACTTTGACCCTGCACCTTACAGTCAGCAGACACATTCCAGCCAATCAGCAGCATACTCTCCCTTCCAGGGCCTTCCATCTGAAGGACAGCCTCCATTTTAGAATCATTCTGAAGCTACATTCGTTGAGAGAGGACATATATTCTACCTGCTGCTGATTTAATAGGGAAATAGATAGCCAGGCTGTGTATTTAGCTTTCACTACACACCTGAAGGACTCATTTAATATCAGCTGCAAGGACAGCAACCCAAAAAGCCCTTTTTAGGGCTAGAATATAATTTATTTTATTATTTTTTTCTGTGTAATCTAATTGCATATGCCTGCCTGCTAGCGTGTGTGTGAGGCCTATTGCATCTACTCTGCCAACTTTTGCCAGTGCACAGTGACACTTATATCTGGTGCAACCGTAGTGTACAGTGACATAAAACAACCCTTTTTTTTCTGTAATCGATTGAATATCAGTTGCCTGCCTACAGGCGGATGTGTGAGGCCTATTGCATCTACTCTGCCAACTTTTGCCAGTGCACAGTGACACTCATATCTGGTGCAACCGTAGTGTACAGTGACATAAAACAACACTTTTTTTTCTGTAATCGATTGAATATCAGTTGCCTGCCTACCGGCGTGTGTGTGTGAGGCCTATTGCATCTACTCTGCCAACTTTTGCTAGTGCACAGTGATACGTCATATCTGGTGCAACCGTAGTGTACAGTGACATAAAACAACACTTTTTTTTCAGTAATTGATTGAATATCAGTTGCCTGCTTACAGGCGTGTGTGTGAGGCCTATTGCATCTACTCTGCCAACTTTTGCCAGTGCACAGTGACACTCATATCTGGTGGCACCTTAGACTGCACGCGCAGTGCCCCAAATTTGAAGTAGGAGGTCCAACCAAGCATCTTTTTCCATCTCCCTGTTCCAAAAATGAATGCCATATACACATCCCCTAATAGTGGAAGTAACAGGGATTAAACCGATAGGAATAGTACTACTTAACAGTACACACCTTATAATAACGCAGAGAGAGGAGTCTGAAGAAGAGGAGTCAGAGGAGGAAGGTGGGGTTGAGGAGGTGGAAGACCAAACACAGCAGGCGTCCCAGGGGGCTTGTTGTCACCTTTCGGGGACTCTTGGTGGCTGGGTGGAGGAAGAGACCTTCAATGACATCAGTGAGGACAAGAAACGGGACATGGCTAGCTTGGTATCCAACCTTGTGCAAATGGGGAGTTTGCGGTTGTGCAAAGGGACTGTTTGCGGTTGTTTGCGGTGCATTAAACGGGGAGATTGGTCTGTTACTGTGAAGCGGGTGTAACCCTTACACTACCTGATCGATACAACATCATACCTGATGTTTTAAAGCATGTTATTCCAAACAATTTTGGAATGTTAGGTGATTTATGCCCTTTATGGCTTAAAACCAGACTCTGCATCAACTACGTAATTTTCCGTGGGAGTTTTGACATGGATCCCCCTCCGGCATGCCACAGTCCAGGTGTTAGTCCCCTTGAAACAACTTTCCCATCACTATTGTGGCCAAAAAGAGTCCCTGTGGGTTTTAAAATTCGCCTGCCCATTGAAGTCTATTCACCGATGTTTGTCCGTTCGAACATTTGATGAAATTCGCATCCGCGGTTGGCGAACCGAAAATTTGATGTTCGCGACATCACTAATGTGATCCTGACCTCAACAGATATATGTTCTGATGTAAGTAACAGTGAATCTGGCTGCTGACCTTTGTATCCTCTTCGTATTAATGTTTTTTTCCCCCATACTGCTGATTATCCAGAGTCATAGCTAATAGATAGTAATGCTTGCAGATGGGAATTAGATGATTTTGTATATTGTTACAGTTACAATATTTAGCACTGTACTGTACATGCATGTTGATTAGTTTTTTTTATCCTTTTCCGCCTTTTTTTAGTTGACCACTTTTTTCAGATCAATTTTTTTCACCACAATGTATGTATGAAACTGGGTTGGATTATATAGTCCAGAGATTGAATTATCTGTTTCATTGAGCAGATATAGACAAGTTGTAAGTGATATGCACATTAATGGTTTCTTCAATTAAATGGAGAGATTTGTGATGATCCTTTTTTTCATCAGATTCCAGTTGTAGTGGTGTAGCGACCACATATGACCCTGGTAAGTGCTATGCATCATGCTTATTGTAGAGTATGACATTACCCCCTGTATGTATCCTGTTTTTCCCCCAAGCCTCTTGCTCTCCCGGGATCCGCCCACATGATCCACCCATGATATTAATGCACAGTCTTGAACATTTCTGATTGTGCTCTGTGTATGAAATAAAGCTTTGTTATACGATCTAACCATGTCAGTGTGTTTTCAATGGTTGGGGTTATGGGATATCCACATATATCATTTTTGTGTGAAATTCCTATATATGAAAACTAATGAGCCCAAGTTACTATGTAATAGATCAATCCATACAACAATAATAATAGTCATAATAGCATTAGATATCTTATAATAATATAAATATATATCATATATAATCAACTGGAGTGGGTTGCCAGTTCCATCTCTAGTGGACTGTGATTTGTCTGACCTCTCTGCTATGACATGCCCACCTACAGTGGCCCTACATGGTATAGCTCATAGCTTTATGCAGGTACACAAGCCCCTGCATCATCACCACTTAGCAATCCAGAAGGGGACCAGGGGAACATACACCACACTAATGTAAATTGATGAATAGCAAAACAGAATGGGAGGTCACCAAATGGGAATGGGTATACATCTTGGCACATGGCCACCAGCAATGGCGTGGGGCTTTCTAGGATGGGTATAGTGGAGATTACCCCTGATGGAGATGAGTTGGCTGTTGCTCCACATGCCTACGCACATCCTACATGTGTTTTTGCAGCCCTTCCTAATATGTTAGAGTAGATTAGTGTGTTTTTTGTTCCCATAGGCCCCTTGTGGTTTGCTAAGTGGTGCAGGGGCTTGTGTACCTGAATGAAGCTGTGAGCTATACCATGTAGGGCTAGTGTAGGTGGGCAGGTGATAACAGAGAGGTCAGACAAATCGCACTCCACTAGAGGAGGAACTGTCAACCCACTCTAGTATCTTTGGCATGCAAACCTTTTAGAACAGCACAGGCAGTGACCTAGCTAAATGTGCTGCAGTCCATAGGTTCACAGAGAGTCGGACACGACTGAAGGACTAAACAAAAATTAATAAAACGTTCCCCTGGTACTTGATATATGTGATGTGACAGTGTAATTTGCCCACTATTTGTTTTTCCAATGTAGATGTGATGAGCGAGATGTATATGCAATCATATATATATTCCAAGGCCCTCATTAGAGCCTCTGTGAGTGAGGAAGTGTTAATATGGCATCAGTTTCATGTTTTTGTGTTGCAATTTCAGGTAGTGTGTCTTTAATTGCTTTATGCATCTTGCAGCATGGCTTTTCATATTGGCATATGCATGACTATTCCAACATATGATAAAATAATATAATTTTGAAAGGAATATTTAATCTGGTATTGTGTCCTTAATTGTTTTCTGCATGTTGCAGCACGGCTCTTCATATTGGCATATGCATGATCATTCCAACATATGATTATATAAAATATTTTTTTTAATGCCTATTTATTATTTATCATTGGGGGATTATTGTGAAAGTGATTTTAATGCCTTCCCATACTTTACCCATATTTCAGTCCACTGGTGTGTTTTTATTATTTTACAGTGTTGACAAATTGCCTGTAAACCCTTTGTGGGCCCTATTTGAAGGCCGTAATGTTTTTGCCTCCATTTGCATGTTACAGGCTTGAACGATAGGGCGTCTTTGGAAATACGTTGCAATTTAATAGCGTGATTTGAATGTAACAGTTACAGGCTTGACAGAACAAAGGATTTTTGGCCATGGAGTTTAAATTTCAACATCCTAATCATTAGCGGGTTGCTCTACAGGGCCAATTTAATAGCCGAAAGTCTTGCAGGCTACGTTACGGCTATGGTTTTACATGTTCAGGGAATTTAATAGGGCTGTAAGTGTGATTTATCCTGGGCCAGCTCTCTAAGGCAGAGGTAAACATGTGAAAAAAACAAAGCATGGAACTTTTACATTGCTGTCTCATGCTGCAGCTGAGAATATTGCTTAGGGTTCCATTTCAATATAATATGTATTTGCATAAAAAGGCTCTTCTCAGTTTTTCCACATCATCAGCCTTATTAAATTGCAATTCAGCAAATTCTAAAGGGCTCTATTTAAGCACATAGCATATTTTTTTACAGAAGTTTTTAGTTTGTGAACTTCTATCCAAAAGCAAGGTCTTCACGAACTAAAAACTTCTGTAAAAAAATATGCTGTGTGTTTATATAGAGCCCTTTAAAAGTTGCCGAATTGCAATTTAATAAGGCTGCATGTCTCCAACAATATAACAATCTCACCTCTCTTCTCTCCTCTCCTCTTCTTTGCTCCCATGAGCTCCTTTCCTTCACATATTCACTATCCCCTCCATCTTCCAAAAGCAGGAATGCTTCTGTATGTCCCACTCCCATCTCTCACTCCTCTTTCTGATGGATTTTGGAGATATATCCCCTAATCCAGGCCCCTCACTCATTTACATTTGCTGTCAACCACATACAGCCTCCAGGGCAGCTAACATACAAAACACCAAAATGTAAAACAACCATCTGCTTTGACCTTCTACTATTCCCCCTGTAATGCATGGTCTATTTGCAATAAACACACTTTCAATCATGACCTAACTATCCAAATCAAACCATCTCAGCATGGCTTAATACGATCTCCACACAATAAACCAACAGAACCCAGTGTTTTTCCTTCCCCAATCCCACATCTGTTGACGCTGTAAATGAGGAGGAGGTCTCTAATCTACTATCATCCTCTCACCTTATTACTTGTCCACATGATCCTATTACTTCACAACTCAACCCTCCCTTTTCTACTACACTTATACCTGCCCTCACACATATGTTTAACAGTTCCATAAACACAGGCAAGTTTCCATAATCTTTAAAATATGCCCGAATTACACCCGTTCTTAAAATATCCTCATCAGACTCAGCTTCTCTATCTAGCCCTATCTCTTTACTTCCCCTGGCTTCAAAATCACTTGTGCAACTTATTTACAATCAGCTCACCCAATTAATTTCCCCCAATTCCCTCCCTGACCCCTTCCAATCTGGCTTCCGACTCCAACACTCCACTGAGACAGCTCTCACAAAAGTCATTAATGACTTGCTCAAGCGCCAAGTCCAAAGGTAATTTCTCTATTCTAATTCTCCTGATCTCCTGATTCACAGCCCTATTAAATTGCAATTCGGTAAATTTAAAAGGGCTCTATTTAAGCACACAGCATATTTTTTTACAGAAGTTTTTAGTTAGTGTAGACCTTGCTTTTGGATAGAAGTTCACTAACTAAAAACTTCTGTAAAAAAAATATGCTGTGTGCTTAAAAAGAGCCCTTTTAAATTTACTGAATCGCAATTTAATAAGGCTGTCAGTGTTGAATTTTAGCTCAATTGTGATTGATAGGTTTGCAAGTTACATGTTAACTTGTCAAGTAACTGCCAAAAGATGCAATTGGATTGGGGCCCTTACTGTGCCTAAACATTTAATAGCAACTAAATAATTCCTGAACCCTGCATAGTATGTTACTATGACCCTTATGGTGCAACCTCATTATATATACTGTAGCTAAATGGAAGAAATAAAGCACATTTAAACTTTAAACTTTAAATCTCGGCAACCTCATTAATTCAGAGAGGGATTTAGCTGCACAGACAGTTATACATTGTTATACAATCATGTTGATTTTACATAATATACGATACTTCCATATATCTTTTTATGTTTTTAAGAAAGTAAAGCGTCCAAAACAATAGGGGAAGTGTTAAAGGGTAGTTGCGACGGGTGTCTCTGGTATGCTTAAGACTTGCAATGGAGGCATATTACACAATTTTGCAGTTTAACCAACGTAAACACTTTTTAAGGTAAAAGTCCAGGTGTGGGCCCAAGACCTTGAGGGACTGTTGGACTATTGGAGGTCCTAGATTTACATGGATTATTAATATTCTTTGCCCCTTCTCTCCCCTGAAACTGTCCTTCCAGCCTGTATACTTGAACAATTTCAGCTGCATTCTTATTTTGTGCCCTGTGGAATGGGGGAGCCATTTTGTTCATGGAGTGGGCCACAATATGTGGGTAATCAGAATTATTGTATTATTGTGGAGATTTATTGATTTAAAGGTGCTACCCAGGCATGTTTGGTATTGAAATGCTGTATTTTGCCCAGGGAGTTTAAAAAAAGTATGGTACTAGGTCCATGGGACAGAGGGGTTGCCATTTATGAGGTGCTTGGTTATAGGGGATACAGTAAAGTGGCAGAAGAGCCAACTGGCACCAAGGGACAGGGGATACTTAGGTGAGAATGGGGAAACATGATCTGATCAGATACCCCCTGTAAAGCCAGGATCAAAAGGCCAATTAACCTGGACCAAGGGAGCGTGACATCACTGATGGACAGGCCACACTTGGTCGAGGTTTGGGGGGCTTGTGGAGTTTTGAAGCTATATTAAGTTTGGAAATGCCTAATTGGGTAGGTAGAAGCTTTTTCCCACCAGATCTTGGAAATGGGCAAAAAGCACAGTCCAATAAACATTACACTTATCTTATTTACTCTGCTTGCCTCTTCTGTCATTTGATACATCGTTCTACTACCTTTAGCCTCTGCTCTTTTATAGTTCCAAACTTATCTCTCTGATCGCTATGTAAGTTTACTTTTCACTGGCACAACTTTTTGCTACTACTAAGAATAACTCTTGGGGTAGCTCAAAGTTTAAATTTAGATCTCAACTTTTATCTCTAATATCAACCAATTTTTTCACACATACACAACCAAAATACCAATTTATACACCTATTATGCCTTGCCTTGATGACTAAAATTCAATTGAAACAGTTTTTCAACTTTTCCAAATCTAATTTATATTATTTTTTTCTGCTATCGTCCATTGACTTTGCATATCCTCTAGCATTAAGATTAGCATCTTGACCCTCATCTAAAAGGTCATCAACAATACTGGAGTGGTCTGATATCAAAATAGCCCACTAACTGAAAACTCTACCCTACCCACAACTTGTACATCTCTTCAGACACAACTACCTCTTACCATTCCAGTTTATATGATTTCGAAAATTGGATCTGTGCAACAATCTTGCTTGCTCTGTTAGACGTTCACTCACTCTTCCCGACGTCAAGCACTGTAGGAAAACTCTTTAACCAGAAAAAACTATAATAAGGGTAGATTTTGGTTCGTTTTTTTTTCTATATTCAGATATCTATAATCAGTGTTGCAATATTTGAATGGGAAAGTGAAAACATAATTTAGTTTTAGTAACAACGGTAATCGATCTAAAATATGGCTACTGATTTTGTTTGTGAGTTTTTTTTACTGAATGTCCACTGTACAGATGGGATAAATCTTACACTGTGGGCACCATTCCAATCTGATATGTAGCTGCACAAAAATGCTCCACCGTAACTGTGGGAGGTGTTTGTGCTCAAGCTACATATATTATATTCTAGTCTGAACTACCACTAAGCTACCCGAAAAAATACTGAATACATAGGCATCATACTGCAGGAGACACTGAGCTGTTCTATTTAGACACAAATATCACCTAATCATTAACACCTTAAAGGACCTAACTGTGGTGTGTGCTTAATTCTGAGGGAATAATAGTCTTTATTACTGGGATTGTTGCTGCTGAACCTGCATGGGACAGTTGGTAACAATTGCTGGGTGTCTCTACTGATTCATGTGGTTTGCTGGGTGCTTTGGTGTCTGTAAGCTAGGTTGGTTCTCTTCCTGCTATCAATGATTCACAAAGAAACAGATGGTCCTATTGGGTAGGTTTGAACTAGGTTCTTATCACGCCAAATAGAAGCCGTAGATTTACACATTAAGTATATGGTGCCACAACAGGCTTGATGTTTTCCATTTTGAAGCTATATTAAGTTTGGAAATGCCAAATTGGGTAGGAAGAAGCTTTTTCCCACCAGATCTTGGAAATGGGCAAAAAGCACAGTCCAATACACATTACACATATCTTATTTACTCTGCTTGCCTCTTCTGTCATTTGATACATTGTTCTACTACCTTTAGCCTCTGCTCTTTTATAGTTCCAAACTTATCTCTCTGATAGCTATGTAAGTTTACTCTTCACTGGCACAACTTTATCTCCACTACTAAGAATAACTCTTGGTGTAGCTCAAAGTTTAAATTTAGATCTCTACTTTTTCTCAGTGTACATATTCCCCTGTAGCACAACAGTAAGCTCCTTTGAAATTCAGTGCCATATCTTTGCTAACAACACCAACATTATTTTATCTTCTACAGATCTATTTCTTTGTCTATTAACTCAAATCACTAACTACTTACTGCTTTTAATTATTTTCTCATTAACAGTACCTGACATCATCCTTAAACTCCACTATAACATTTACATCCCATGCCTGTTGCCTTGGAGTAACTATTGAATTTTTACTCTTGTTCATAAACAATATCCAATCACTCACCTAATCTTTCACAATGTATTTGGTGAATATCTCTAATATCAACCAATTTTTTCACACATACACAACCAAAATACCAATTTATACACCTATTATGCCTTGCCTTGATGACTAAAATTCAATTGAAACAGTTTTTCAACTTTTCCAAATCCAATTTATATTATTTTTTTCTGCTATCGTCCATTGACTTTGCATATCCTCTAGCATTAAGATTAGCATCTTGACCCTCATCTAAAAGGTCATCAACAATACTGGAGTGGTCTGATATCAAAATAGCCCACTAACTGAAAACTCTACCCTACCCACAACTTGTACATCTCTTGAGACACAACTACCTCTTACCATTCCAGTTTATATGATTTCAAAAATTGGATCTGTGCAACGATCTTGCTTGCTCTGTTTTACGTTCACTCACTCTTCCCGACGTCAAGCACTGTAGGAAAACTCTTTAACCAGAAAAAACTATAATAAGGGTAGATTTTGGTTCGTTTTTTTTCCTTCTATATTCAGATATCTAAAATCAGTGTTGCAATATTTGAATGGAAAAGTGAAAACATAATTTAGTTTTAGTAACAAAGGTAATTGATTTAAAATATGGCTACTGATTTTGTTTGTGAGTTTTTTGTACTGAATGTCCACTGTACAGATGGGATAAATCTTACACTATGGGCACCATTCCAATCTGATATGTAGCTACACAAAAATGCTCCACCGTAACTGTGGGAGAAAAAATACTGAATACATAGGCATCATACTGCAGGAGACTCTGAGCTGTTCTATTTAGACACAAATATCACCTAATCATTAACACCTTAAAGGACCTCCGTGGCACTTGACAATTAACTCCCGAACGTGGCACAGGGGCTAATTGTAAGGGCTTGTAAGGGTCCTTTAAGGACCTCTGTGGGACAGGGTTAATATTTCAGTGCCAGGAGGGTCCAAATAGACCCCAATGTTTATTGAAATTAGCGGGGTTCAGCGATTACCAGGGGAGGGCATCCTGGGGGTTCACTTTTGCTTGTGGAGGAGAGAATCTCTAGAGCTCCTCATTTACTGTGCTGAAAAAGTGAAAATCTTGTAGATCCCGGGGATCTTAGAGGGTAGCGGTACTGGAGTGTATCAAAGATATCCCCAAGTATATTTCATATGTTGTGTTTTAGGATGAGCTTACTAACCCCTCAATTGTGTTGGATATAAGAAAGCAAGCCTTAAGGAGGTCATGTTAATTTTGTACAGCAATGTTAAAAGGGATTGGAATGGCTTGGAGTTAAATTTGAAAGGGGCGGGTCACCACAATTTGAAAGATCTGATTGTTTCAGGCCTAATTTGGAGTGGCTTCGCTCAGCCCTGCAAAAAAAAACTGACTTTGATTATCAGTTACTAAGTGTCAGTGCAATGTGCACAATAACTTCCTACTTAAAAGGATTTGACGTGGCCCGTTGTATGTAACTTGCGTGAATGGCTTGGAAAAAAAAAATGTTTATGTGGCTCATTTTAGGTTATTCATTGTTGCATTTGCGAAGTGCTGAAATTTAGAGGGATTTTGGGAGCATAGGGTTACATTTAGGGAGCAGGGGGAGGTTTAGGGGTCAGAGGGAGGGTTGTTGGGCTGCTCGCGCATCGCACGTAAGGGCTTTTGGAGCCTTTGCTGGTGCTCAGGAGCACACTTTGGACTTCGGCCTGCATTTGTGTGTTACGGGCTAGCTTACATGTGACCACATTGCAATTTAATAGCTGAATTGAAAACGTAGAGCTAAGGTTGATAATTGCTCTCCACATTGCCTGTACTCGGCCATCCTCCGTGTTACCACGCAAAGTTGTCTGCGAGCAGAGTTAAGATGCATCTTAGCACGCAAATAGAGCGAAGATGACATTTACGAGCTACGTGTTAACACGTAGCTCCAATTTAATATGGCCAATAATATCCAACTCTGTATGACATTATGGGTGATAATTTATTATTAACAGAGAAAATATATACAAATAATGGATGCAGTGATAAGTTGGTATGATTCTTCTTCTTTATTTGTTAACTCTAAAATATGTCATTGGTTATACTCTTGAAAATTCTTATGGAAATTTCAGTAAGAATTACATCTTCTACACATGAATATGACTTTCAGGTTATACTTCTTATGCGTATTATACATAACACTTTATTTTGATAAAAGAGGTTATTCATTTTACTGGAACATAGGGGTGATTTACATGGCTCTTACAGCAAGAATTACGCGTAACAACCACAGGTAAGATGTCATTGTCATATTCCTATCTCTGATTCGCAAATCCATTAGCCAATTAGAGAGAGTGATGGAGAAAATTCTAATACTCACCCCACTTCCCTCTTCAATCTCTCAGGCCTGACACCAAGAAAAATAGTCCGTTGGTTATTTCTCATGGGGAGTTTATTTAGAGAAGAAGAAAATGTGGATTAGTAACAAACCAACATGGCTGCCACCAAGTCACTCAGTTACTGAATTGCTACTGAAAAATCAGCAGATACACACTTTTATATCTGTTTACATAAGGTTATGAAAACAATCATTACACAGCCAATTACATTTTATTAATTTCGCAGATCCAATAAGAATATGCCACATACTTTGGTAAAATCTGTGCTTACATCTTTTTAATATGATACACTTATGCGCAGTACATAACTCTTATTAGTCCTTAAATATGACCGAATATTATGTATAAAAATCTGTGTACTGTCTGTAAATGAAATCGTTAAGTCATGGGTCAGATGTAGTTAACTAATCATACCTAATCACATATTCTAATTGTCAAACTGCGAGTTGTAGTCATGCGAAGTGAGGACCGCATTTGCGGAGGTGGAGGCTCCCACGTCAGCTGCAGTGAGCCTTTGTGGAGGTAGACATAAACTGCAAAGAGCCGAAGGCACTAACTTGAAAATCAAAACATTACGATTATGAAATGGCAGCTTTCCTTCGTAGCCTTTATAAACTACACACTTGCCACATTGCTGACACTTTCTCCTCAGGTGTTGACAGTCTGACTTGACATTTTCTGCTGCTAGAAAATCCAAAGAGATTGTTAGCTCTTCAGGATATTGATTGCTGGCTATTAATTATAAATAGGTAAAGTATAAATGGCAGGAAAAATGGGAGAGTTAAAATTATAAGCAATTAATTAAAAATGGGATTTAATAGACATTACCGAAACGTGGTGGGATGAATCTCATTACAGGACTTTTTAATCTGGATGGTTATAACCTATTTAGGAAAGATAGAGGCAATGGTAAAAGAGGAGGAGGGATTTGTCTTTATGTTAAGCCTGAATTTAAGCCTATAGTCCGAGAAGATATTTATGGCGGACCTAGTGATAAAGTTGAATGTTTGTGGGTAGAGTTAAATAGGGGAGCAGCAAATTCTAAAATAATATTAGTAGGAGAATGCTACAAACCCCCAAATATAGCTGAAAGTGAGGAAATACATTTATTTTTACAGATTGGAACTGCAGCTAAGCACGACAAGTTCTAATAATGGGAGATTTTAATTACAGTGAAATAAACTGGATAAATGAGACCAGCAGTTTAACTAAGGGGAGCAGGTTCTTGAGTACACTCAGGGATCATTATCTGGCCCAGGTTATACAAGAGCCTACTAGAAATTAACCTATCTTAGATTTAGTTATCACAAATAATATCGATATAGTATCAAATGTTGCAATAGGGCAACCGTTGGGAAACAGTGATCACAACACAGTCTCATTTGAGATTGAATTAAAAAAACTAAATTTTAGGGGGCCAACAAAAACTCTTAATTTTAAATGAGCAGATTTTAACAGTCTAAGGGCAGCGATACAAAGTATAGACTGGGACAGAGAACTCACAGGAAAAAACACTGAACATAAATGGACAACATTTAAATCCTTACTAAATATACATACTGTGGTGAAGTGCCACCAGAGGGCAGAAGAGAACCCTTCAAGACTTTTTCCCAGGAGTGAGAGAGTTAACAACCTGCTCAAAAGGCAGGGGTGTGGCTGCAATGGAGACCGGCTGCTGCGGCTGTCTCCAGGGGGAGAGCTGTTTGACAGAGCTGGAGTGCTGTGGTTGTGTGCAGGGCTGAAGTCAGAAGCCGCACTGAAAACTAAACGACCAAAGCCAGAAGCTTTGAAAAGCGAGCATGCAGTTAAGAGGATCAGAAAGTCCCTGGAGGTAATGACCAAAGGAGGGATCTGCTTTGGGAAAAGAGGCCGGAGATACAGAGCTGAGGTGAGAGAGAAAGACACCTCTGCTACCTATATTTGGACTGTATGTTTTCACTTCTATGAAAGATAGTAAGGGAACTACAGTTAAGTTATGCAGGGCTTCAAGGAGAAGCTAGGACTTATTTTCTGTTTGCTTTATTTTCTGTTGTATGCTGACAAATAAACAGCATAAATCTGCTAAACATTTAAAGGGCTCCTGCTTTCTCCATTTTGGTGCTGGATATCAGGACACGGATCCTGAGAGTGACAGTGAATCTGTCACAATACACATCAGCATATACCATGTGGGAATAAAAGTAAAAGGAGTAAACCCCATCTAATGTGGCTTAACAATGATTTAAAGATCAAGATACAGGGTAAAAAACAGGCATTTAAATTATACAAACAAGAAGGGACAGAGGCTGCTTTACGGGAGTACAAGGAAATCTATAAGACTTGCAAAAGGGCTATTAGACTGGTTAAAATAGAAAATGAAAAATGAATTGCAAAAGAGAGTAAGACTAACCCTAAAATATTTTTTTAAGTATATTAATGGGAAGAAGGTGAGGAAGGAAGCTATAGGAACATTACAATGTGACACAGGCCATCTGAAAATTATTCACCAGGAAAAGGCAGAAGAGCTAAATAGGTTCTTTTCTTCGGAATACACAAGGGAGGTACCAGTGGTTGGGACACTGCCACATAATGGGGCTACAATACCTTTGTCAAATAATTGGTAATGGCGGATGTAATCCAAAAGAGGTTGGTAAAAATAAATGTTAATAAAGCCCTGGGTCCTGATGGAATACATCCACGGGTACTGAGGGACCTGGGTTCTGTAATAGCCAAACCATTATATTTAATTTTTCAAGATTCACTCAACACAGGGTCTCTACCAGATGACTGGAGAAAAGCAGATGTGATACCTATATTTAAAAAGGGAGCAAGAGCAAATCCGCTGAATTATAGACAAGCAAGCCTCACTTCTGTAGTGGGGAAGCTTTTAGAAGGGTTAATAAGGAATAATATACAAGAATATGTCAATTTGAACAGGAATATAAGTAGGAATCAACATGGATTTATGAGGGATAGGTCATGTCAAACAAATCTAGTTAGTTTCTATGAAGAGGTTAGTAGGAACCTGCATCAAGACAACTCAGTGGATGTAGTCTTTTTGGATTTTGCAAAGGCTTTTGATACAGTGCCACATGGGAGACTATTGTGCAAACTAAGAGATACAGGAATTGCAGGTAAAATATCTGCTCATGGATTGAGAGCTGGCTAAAAGACAGGAAGTAAAGGTTTGTTGTAAATGGAACATACTCCGATTGGACTAATGTGGTAAGTGGGGTACCTCAGGGTTCAGTATTAGGTCCTCTCCTTTTTAACATATTTATTAATGACTTTGAGGTGGGACTGGAAAGTCTTCCTAATACACTTATTCATTAACTAAAATTAATTCATTAATTAATCATTACAATATTTTACACTACACTTACATATCTGTATTAATGCTCATTGCATGACAGCATAAATGGATATTTTACACTGCAGTTACAAATAAAGAAATTTTGTAGTCCACTTACTTCAATAAATTTATTATGCTCTGAGACCTCATAAAATGTATATATAGCACTGATCTTACTTAAATTACTTTATTATGCTCTGAGACCAGAAAACTATATATATATTACACTGCAGTAAAATAAAAATATACGTTATAGTGCAATTACTTACATCCGTTTATTATGCTCTCGATCTCCAAAAAATTGATATTTTACACTGCAGTAAAAAATGATATATTTTACACTGCACTTCTATATTTGTATTAATGATCATTGCCTGACAGGGATACGACCCTCAAAGCAGTTACATCATTTTATTATGCTCTGACACCTGATACATTTCATATTGATGCTTAGGCCTTTACATTTTGCATGTATGCAAATTAGACATGATACTTACATTGATTAATGAATTAATTGAATACAAACATTAACAATGCTTTTGCTTTGCTCATCTCTGTGAACACTGGACCTGAATGAACACAGACCCTGAGCTCTGCAGCATTTCATCTGCAATTACATCACCATTACAGGTAAATGATTTAATGATGCCCTTCTTTATCAAAAAAATATTTTGGTTTTGCATTGATGAAAGTTATTGATTAATTAATTCATGTATGTACAATAAAAATACATTAGATATCTTACAGATTTGAAGACAGAAAATAATACAACTTCAACACCATCAGAAAGTGGAAAGGAAGTTAATCCTTTAATACTTCAGGTAACTAAGAAAGATTTTTAAGAATGTGCTAATTCATGTTGTTTGCTTTACAAGAAAAATGTACAATTGAAACTAAAATGCCTGTATTTACAATTCCAGATTAAAATGGCGGACAAAGCAGAAACAAAGAAAGAACGGAAAAGAAGAGCGGCAAGGGAACAGAAGCAAAGATGGAGCGATGCACAGTCACCCGAGACTTCCCAAAGACTAAGAGAAGACCAACAGAGACTTGCCAATAAAAGAAAAAATAAAAGGACAAAAGGAATAAATAAGTGTGCTGGACCTTCAAAGAAAAGAAAAGTAAACAAAAACTTGTCTGTGAAACATTGGCTAATGAGCCAATATTGCCTCATGACACCAATGTTGATATACGCACTGGTACTGATAGCTATGTTCAGGAAGCTAAGGATAGTCCTCTGTTTACATCACTGACAGTAGACACTCATTATTGTGGATTAATGAATGTGGTTTGTCAGTTTTGTGGGGCCTATCATTTTCTGAAGGAATGACCAACTGATGGGGAATTTATTAGTTGCTGTCGGAAAATAAAGATAAGACTTCCACAAAGACACACATTTCCTGAATATTTAGAAAGTATAATGAGTGATCCAACATTTCCAAATTATACTAATTAAAAAAAACACATCAGGTCTTATAACAGTGCAATTTCATTTGCTTCAATGGGTGCTTCATTAGCAGAAAATGTCCCAGGACATGGTCCTTACTGTTTTAGAGTTCATGGACAAATTTACCACTGCACTTCACATTTAAACCCACAAGAAGGAAAGCAATGGAAATGTGCACAGTTATATGTCCTAGATACAATGGAAGCTGTTGAACAATGGATGAAAATAGACAGTGTTTGCGCATAGTCTTTGAACAGCTGGAAACAATTATGGCCAACAACCTATATAGTCAAGCATACAAATATTAGCAGACATTGAAAAAGAACAACAGGAACATGCTCAAATACATCAATTGCCAATGCCAAAAGTAAATATGGTTTTGAAAAGAGATCGCAATACTGATCAAAGACAGTATAATTTACCAACAGTAAATAAGGTTGCTATGGTCTTTAAAAATGAGGATGGTGAACCCCCTTTTCAGTGGGATATTATAATATATCCACGCAATGAAGATCAACCTTTTATAAACATCAATATATTAAGCTGTAATTTGGATCCAATGACATGAGATGGTGAGCCAGGATGGGAACCACAATTATAATTGCAAAGTTATCCCAATAGTAAAGTTTGTGTTAGAAACAATATTTCTATGGAATATAAAGTGGCACAAACTGCTATTCACGATTGTTTTAAACCTATTATATCTGGGGGAAACCTCACATAACAATGGATTATTTATTCATATCTACAAGTCGTAGCAAATAATCTAAATTTTATCAAATATCAACAAAGCAAGTTTTGCATAGAACAATTGGCTACCAACAGAGACATTCCAGCTGGTAGAGCAATCATTTTGCCATCCACTCTCCAATATGCGAAAAAGATACAATGATACTGTTGCCATTGTGACAAAATTTGGAATACCTGATTTATTAATTACATTCACATGTGATCCACAATGGCCAGAGATCAAAGAAAATGTAAAACTTGGCCAAAATACTTCTGACCGACCAGATTTAGTGGCAAGAGTATGCAAAATAAAACTCAATTCATTAATACATGATATAACTAAAGCACAGTTATTTGGAAAATATGTGGCTTTTGTTTAGACCATTGAATTTAAAAAAAGAGGTATGCCACATGCTCACAGACTTTTAATCCTGCAGGAAAAAGATACATTGACTACTGCAGAGAGGGTGTATTTAGTAATTACTGCTGAACTGCCACATCCAGAAAAATATTCAAAGGTTTATGACATTGTAACACACAGAATGATTCATGGTTCATGTGGAGATATCAATCCAAATTCACCATGTATGAAAAATAAAATATGCACAAAAGAATTCCAAAAACAATTTCAAATGCAGACTTATGCAAATTGTGATGGATACCCTTTGTATAAAAAAAGAGAAGGACAAACTGCTATCATTCATGGTCAGAAGGTTGATAATAGAAATGTAGTTCCATACAATCCACATTTGATGATGAAGTACAATGCACACATAAATGTGGAACACTTCTATCAAATCCATAAAATATGTGTATAAATATATATACAAAGGATATGTTGCTGCAACTGTTGTTGTGCAAGGTGCAATCCAATTTTACATGACACATTTTCTAATTATTTAGTTGCTTGCAATGTCAGTGCTCCAGAAGCAATATGGTGTCTTCTCAGATTTGAGATGCATGATCGGTCACATGCTGAGTATCGGTTAGCTGTACATTTACCACAAGGTCAATATCACTATGTATTCGTAAATGGCCAATGGCGACAATGAAACAAACATAGTCATAAAATTATCCCAAGAATTTATACCATCAGTCCAAGAGACATTGAACGTTTCAGTTTAAGATTACTTCTTTTACATGTTCCTGGTGCACAAAGTTCTGAACATTTATGCACAGTGAATGACATAGTTTATGATACTTTCCAATTAGCTGCAAGACATCAAAACTTCATAGCAGATGATACCGAATGGGAGAGGTGTTTGGAAGAAGCAGCACTATGTCAAATGCCAAGGCAAATGAGAGAACAATTTGCATTCATTTGCATCTTTTGCAATGTATCTGAAGCATTAGCTTTGTGGGAAACATTTAAATTAAATATGTGTGGAGACTATTTGAAACGTTACAATGAGCCTGTTGAACTATTAAGAGCATTAATGGAAATTCAAGAAATATTTCTGGCTCATGGATTAAATTGTGCAAGTTTTAATTTGCCTGGTCCAGGACTTATAGATGAAATTCACTTTGATGACTATGACACTGAGCTTCAAGAACAAAAAACATAAGAAAAACTTGCAACTTTAAATACATTACATTTGCAAGCATTTAACGCCGTCACAAATGCAACAGATGATTAAATGGTCAAAAACAGTTATTTCTATCTAGATGGCCCTGGTGGATCAGGAAAAACGTATCTGTATAATTGTTTGATGAGTTACAATCGAGCAACTGGAACTGCTGCACTTTTGTTAGAAGGTGGCAGAACTGTGCATAGTGGAATTAAAATGCCAGTTCCAATTTTAGAAACATCAGTGTCAGATATTCAAATGATTTCATTACAAGCCAAAAAAGCAAAAAAACAAAATTGATTAAGGTAGATGAGGCTACAATTATGTCATGTCATGCCCTGCATGTCGTTAGGAGGAGATTTTAGGCAAACATTACCTGTTGTGCCACATGGAAATAGGACTGACATTGTCGAAACATGTATAAAGAGAAGTAAACTGTGGAAAATATTTACTCACCTAAAAATTTGAAAAAAATGGGAGATCTCAAGGCCAAAATGAATTTAAAAATTGACTAATTTAAATTGGAGAAGGAAAACATCCTCAAATATATAATCTACCTGATGACACCGTAGAAATTCCACCACAAATGATTTGCAAAGAATCACTAATATCAGCAATCTTTCTGAATACAATCAATAACAACAATTACTCAGACATTGCAAACAAAGTGATATTAACATAAAAAAATATAGATGACTTAAATCTGAATAAAACATTTTTTAAATTCATCAATGCACCCAAAAAATTGTACTATAGTGCAGATTCGGTTCTGGCTGATGACCAAGACAGTGAATCCAACTTTTCTATCAAATGTATCAATTCTTTAACTCCCTCTGGAATTCCACCACATGTTTTGCAACTTAAAAATTGGGCAATTGTCATGCTACTGAGTAATATGAATCCCCAAAAAGGACTTTGTAATGGGACCAGATTAATTGTGCAAGATTTAAAAGATCATTTTATACATTCAGAAATTATGGCGGGTACCCATAAAGGTGAACAAGTTTTTATACCACAAATTGATTTGGCTCCAAGTGAGAGTGGTTTACCTTTTGTCCTTCAAAGGAGACAATTTCCCATTTCATGACATTTGCCATGACCATTAATAAATCAGAAGGACAAACGTTTAAGTCTGTTGGTTTTTCTGTACAGTTAACATGTATTTGCCCATGGACAACTCTATGTTGCTTTTTCCAGATGCAACAAGGAGGATGGACGCATTTTTATCAAAAACATTGTGTACTATGAGGTTCTGTAAACATAGAGAACAGTGTTTTTATTTTGAGGACGAAAGTTGATGTCACTCTGGCTCTTTTTAGAAGACCACTATTTCACTGAGAAACTCTATAAAATGGCAATAAACATAGAGAAGTTGGTTTTACTTCCAGGAAGTACTAGAATGTAACTGGGACTATTTTTAGAGGACCACTATTTCACTTAGGAAACTCTATCTGCCATTCTCCAGAACTACAAGAATAACAAAAAAAAAGTAAAAAAATAAATAAAACAAGAAAAAAAAGTGGTTAAATCTCATGGGCAAACTTACAAGTCTGATGGGCTCTTTTCAAGGGAACCACTTAGACATACAAAAAAAAAATTTTCATAAAAAATCAAGAAACTCTATAAAATGTTACTACATTAAGTTTCTGTTTGGAATGTTAAAATTGTATTTTAAAAGGTGGAGAAAGTTGTTTAATCCTATATAATTAAGAGTTCATGTTAGTACGATGATGACCATTTGTTGTTAAATTTACATGTTTAATTACATAGAGAGTATTGATCCAGGGTGTAATCCAATCGACAGTTAATGGAGTCAGGAAGGAATTTTTTTGACAACTTTGAAACAATTGACCAAGTTTCACTGTTTTTGGGGGGGTTTGACTTCCTATGGATTCAATATTCAAGATCACTACTTTTTACTAATTGTAGTTTAAATGTTATTAGATTACATTAATGTTTGCATTGTTAACATTGTATTTTACAAGTTTTGAAAAGTTGTTTTATTGGATCTTATTAGGGTTTATGTCAGTAGGAGCATAATCATTTGTTCAAAATTTTAATTTATAATTAAATAGAGAGGATTGATCCAGGGAGTAATCTGATCACCAGTTAATGGGGTCAGGAAGGAATTATTTTTTCCCCCCTTTGATACAATTGGCTAAGTTTCCATGTGGATTTTACTGTTTGCCTTCCTCTGGATTCACTACCTATGTGCTTTACCAGTAGCATTCTGTAATGGTTTAAAATATTAATTCATACAAACTTGACCTATTGTTACGTTACTCATGCATATCTCAGAATTAAAAAAATGTTAGTATTGTTAAAAATAATTGGTTGACCACTGTTTCAAATATAACTTCCATGTTACATTGCTTTATGTAATGGTTTAA
The DNA here is from genome assembly GCA_027410445.1 of Discoglossus pictus. Lineage (NCBI taxonomy): Eukaryota > Metazoa > Chordata > Amphibia > Anura > Alytidae > Discoglossus > Discoglossus pictus. Next base: position 101,649,122 of record CM050166.1, on the reverse strand, counting down.
AATACTTATTCATACAAAATGTATCCATTCTTATATTATTCCTGCATACTTGAACTTAAATGGTTAATATTGTTAAATACAAGTTCAATGTTAAAAAAATAAAAACATTTATTACAATTGTTGTACTTTTTTGTAGGTAACAAAAAGGTTAAGAGTGTCAGAGACTCACATTGTGTGGCAAACAGCATTCCCATCCTTACAATTTTATTGCCGTAATTTTTGACAGGCAAGTCGCTAGTATCTTATAAAAATGGAAAATACTGGTTTAATACTTATACCCCAGGCAAATATCACACTAACTGGAAAGAGTGCTAGTTGTATATATACATGCTAAAAATGTAAGAATATTTGTATTATTTCTCCAACAAAAGGCAACATCATCATACATATGAATGTTTGATTTTCCACCAATCAGGTTAGGGGTGGGACTCTTCTCTGATTGGTCAATATAGAGCAATCAGATTGCACAGATTTCAATCTCTTTACACACTGATTGGCTGTATTATAATTTACACCTATTTCAGCAAATTAGAAGCCTTGAGACTCATTATATAAGGGTGGGGTAATTTGACATGAGATGTCCCATTCATTGTAGTATTTTTTTTGGATGGACTTTTCATGGCCAAAGTTGAGGAATGACGGTCTTCAGTCCGGACTGAAGAGGCCTTTTTCATGGATGAGGAATGATAGCAAGAAAGAAGAGGTATTTTCACAGATAACAAAAGAATGAGAGCTTCCACCAAAATTACTGAAGATTAATTTTATTACAGATGAACAGTGAGGACCGGCCCAGGAAAAAGGAAGGCTATTGCATTAATTAATTAATTTATTAATTTATTTTTCTCTTCTTTACAGATTTATTTTTTATATTGTATGTACTTTTACTTGTAGTTTATGAGATATATAAGTTTATTACTATATTTGTTTTGTTTTAAACCAATTATTATGAATCTAACTCTCTGGCAAATGTGTTGTTCTCCACGTGAAAGAAATTGGACAGCACTGTCCGATAGTAAAGCATTGTGCTTGTTCCTGAATGGAGAAGGCTTAATCAATTTTTGGGAACAGTAAAAACGAGACCTTAAAGAATAGACTGCCTATGTGATTATTGCATATAATAAACATGATAACTCAGCACTTAAGAATTTTTATTTACAGAATTTTACCCTTTTAAATATAATCAAGCACATAGCTATTCATGTAATTAGTTTATTACTTTGAATATAATTATCTTGGAACAAGATAAGTTATATAGTAGAGACAAAAAAGCATGTCATGTTATATTTTTGTTCGGGGGTATACTAACATTTATAATTAAAAAACCAAAATAAGTCATATTTCAGAGGAATTAATCAACAGAGACCCTGTATATAAGAAACACCAATTACATAGATTAAGTTAGACAACCTAATCATTTTAGTTTTTTAATGGCATAACTTACACTATGTACTCTGAGTTTTATCTAACCATTAAGTAAGTCATAATGTATTGACAGAATCATTGGAAGCCTAGAGGAACATAAATGAGAAAACATATTGGATTGGAAAGAGGCAACCTATCTGAAACTGTAACCTATTTAAAAATTATGTTAATTGAGATATACAATTAGTTTATTTATAATGAACTTAAAAATCCTTTGAAAGTTCCATCTAGCATAACGAAACCCTAATTTAATGCACATGTTGGCACATTGCTATAATGCAACCAGTGTGATGATGAGACAACCATGGATGACACAGGCAGGGGCACCCAGGACTTACTACAAGTAATGTGTCTCTGTTCTTTATTAATTTTATGTGATTGAACTGACTTTATTGTCCTATATTCCCACTTATACATATGAGCAATGACAATTTTCATTTAAACCTTGAAAAATAGAATGTAAACAAGAAATAATTAAGGAATATGGAAATGCATGCATATATCAATTTATTTGATTATCTGCCTATATGTTCGTTAATGTCATAATATATATGTGAAAAGTTAGTGTTATGTTTTCTAGACACTAAATACTCCATTTGTAGCTATGCAAAATTTAGACAATATGAATTCAATTTATCTACAAAACATCTCAACTTATTTATGTGCAAAGTACTGATGGTTTAAGTTAGTAAAATAAGAGGATTAACAGCAACATATACATTTATAATAATGCATGTGGTTGACACCTGGGACTTCTAGAACATCAACAATGTGTAATATATTATAAAAACATATGCAGTTTGATTTGCAATATGCATTTCGTGACAAAATAATATATGAAAAGAAATGGAGTTCACAACTGAAATATAGCACATTGTGTGAACAGATGTAACTAAAATTGAGTTGTATAAATAAATCAAAGTAATTGAAACATGTATTGTACAATTAGAACCATAGATATGTACAGTAGATCTTAACGAAACTGATAAATAAATAATATCATCACACTTTATTTATAAAACAGAAACATATTTTTCTGCCCTTCAAAACAAAAGGGCAACAGTTATTAATATAGGTAATAAATGGCACAAAGATAGTCGACCGATGCATGAGGTACGGAGGCTGTATTTAGTTGAGGACAGTGAATCTTTTGATGACAGAGACAGAGGGCTCTATGTTAATCAGGCGATGTAAACTGTGGCACACCCATAATTCAGCTACAATGTTTTTTTTCCCCTTGTTACACCTTCAGTTCAATCTTTTTCTCCCCCACATTACAGCACTCAGCCCACATCCTTAAAACCTTCCTTTGCTGCAAGGGATTTTAGTGTAGGGCGTCCCCAAACCAAGCATTACGGATGAGAAATGGCTCTGGGAGCCAATAGTTATTGAGTACGTCAAGAGTATTAAAAAAAAAAAAAGTGAGGCAAGGAACCTTAATACATTTATACATAAATATATTATCTTTTAACTATTTTTATTTTACAATATTAAATAGATGTGACAATTGTAATAATAGGTTCTATATATAAAAATGAATTTATTTAGTGTTACTAAAATATATATATATATATATATATATATATATATATATATATATATATATATATAGATGATGCATTAGAGCATTTATTCCTAGGCAACTTGGTTTTCTGACGTGTATTAACTCCATGAGTCCTGGGTTGTGTTAGCTGAGATCTTGTCTAATAAACAGATATAATAATACATTATCATAATTTTTAATTACACATATGTTGATATCGGACGGTTTACTGTAAAATAATATTGAAATGTCATACTTTTAAATCATTTTTGGTTCTATACTGTCACATTAACTGCTGCTGTGAGTGGTCTTTGGTACTTGTAATATTTTCTTCTTTTCTTTTTGACAGTTACGGCACTGCTCTGGTTTGCAAGTGATCTGTAAAATCATATTAACATTTTTGTTGTTCTTTTCGGCTTTGTAACGCCGCCTTCACTTGCAGCAGTTCAAGCTTAATGTTTACAGGATTTGGTAATGGCATAACTAGGTAGGATTTTCTGTTCTTCTTCTGCACTAGTAATTGCTATGCCATGATTATCATAGGACCCAAAGCTGGCTGCCTTTCTTAAAAGGACACAGCAAGTGTAGCAATTAGCGTAAAAAATAAACATGCACTAATAAATAAAATCATTTGAAACTGGTGGTTATTTAAATACAATCTAAATTATGATAGATAATTGTATGTGAATGTTTTTATTTTTAAGCAGAATTTACTTTTCAAGATTGTGTGTTTCTTATCTGAGCTTTTTAACCACTTCTCACAAAGGGATAGATTATCAGGAAGAGCAAGCCCAGCTGACAGCTGTTAAATTGCAATAAGAAGTAGGATTAATGGAAAAGAAGTAGTAAAGTGAACAGGAAAATATGTTGTGGCAGTCTAGTGAACACTGAACATACTCTTCCATGTGAATGTACAAGCTACTGTACTCTACTTCTATGACTACCTGTAGGCCTGTAGTAGGTAATTGCTTTGGTCTGACTAGCACATATTTAAATTAGTTTACACAATTAAAATAGCTAGATGTGCCAGAAATCAATGATATGCCACATTTCAATTTTCACAATTCACAGAAAGTATAATTTTAGAATTGAATCACATCATTGTTTTTGCAATATAGTTGGCAAGAATATCTTACAGCGCTCCTAATGACTGCAATACTGTGCAATTTATACTACACTGACTTGGCATGCAAAAACCCAGACACATCCTTTTCTAGTGCATGGTACATTTTCTTCTTAGAAGGACTTTTCCAAAATTGAATCATAGCGCCTTCCAAATGGGTACTTTTTTTTCTTTTTATCCCTGTAACTGCGTAGCCTTGTTATACAAAGATATAAAATGGTACCATGGATTGAGAACTGTGACATAATACAATAAAGACACAAACTGCAAAATACTCCGGTTTGCTACATATATTACAGAGTACACCACTAATATTCATTAGGGTTCATTGACTTCTCTTATATAATAACTAGCGACTTGCCCATCTAAAATGACGGCAATACAATTTGAAGCCTGGCAATGCTGTTTGCCACACATTGCGAGGCTCTCCCCCCTCTCACTTGCCACACATTGCGAGGCTCTCCCCCGTACGGCGCTCTTTGCAAGCCTCTCCCCCCCTCTACTTTACAGTTCATTGCAGCCCACGGCATGCACTGTGCGTAAGCGCAAGTCCATAACTTTGGTGCTCATAGCTTGTATCTGCACCAGTCTCCTTTGACAGGAGAGAGCCGGCTGTGATTCAGTACTGGCAACTGGTAAACTAATAAAAAAATAACACATTGCCGTTCCCTCCCTACTGCTATTGAAGAGTAAACTCATCACAGTCATTATAAAGCGGTTTCAGTGAGTTAACTCATCAATTACAATGGTAGGGTTACCTCTCTTAGTTGCAAAAGCAGCGTATTGCAATCACTTTTCCTCATTCTGTATCATTTGGTAGTTTGCATTCCTCTTTTTACAATTATTGACTTTTATTTGTATTGGGCTAACATATTCCGTAGCTCTGTACAGGGATAAGAACATGGAAAAATATAATATTAACAAACTGTAGAAGATGGGGGGCCCTGTTTTGATTCTTGCTATTTTTATTTATTTTGTATTTACTTTTCACCAAATGCCTTCTTTTCTTTCCTATGTTGTTTGAATAACTAATGACCCAACACTACATTATGTTTCAAGGGTCTGTTTATCGCATCTTTAAAATGGTGTGCAATATCATCAAACTTCTTGCATTTGATTTGTCAGAACTGATTACACATCCGAATGGAATTTTGATTGTTGGGTCACAAAAGATACTTAAATTTCTCTAGTTCATCCCGTGGCTCTATCATTTGTTATATTATTGCCAGGAAACCTAAAATGCTCATTCATGATTGGTCTGTCAAAAAAGTAAACTAATTGTATGTACAATGTGTCTTAACTGACAGCTGATAAAAATGATAATAAAACCAAATTAATTAATCTTTGGACCCTAAACTATTTGTAGCTACAGGGCCTCCCTTGGCTAATCATTTGAAAATCAAGGTCAGTCTTTGGCATTCACTGACAGATTGGACTTCAGAGAATACCATAATATCTGCCTGTTTCCTGTGTCATTAGTGGGCCAAAAATCCCAAGCACTGAGATTGAAAGCCCCACAGGAAGGTCAAGTGGTCTTAGAAACATCTTTGAAACCACCACAACTCTGGGCACTACAATCTCAAGCTTTCCCCCCTAATATATATACAACCTTTGACTACTAACAATAAGTATGAGTCACAAATTATTGAGAAACAATCTTCTTTTACGATCTGCTTTTTTTACTGCCTTATTAAATTGTGATTTGGCCAATTAAATAGGGCTATATATAGGCACATAGTATATGTTTTTTACAGAAGTTTTTAGTTAATGAACTTCTATCCAAAAGCAAGGTCTTCACTAACTAAAACCTTCTGTAACAAAATATGCTCTGTGCTCATTTGGCCAAAACACAATTTAATAAGGCTGTATGATTGTAACCAATATACTGCTTTATTGCAGCAATGATTGAAGGTCTTGTCTCCGTTCTCGCTGCCTTCTTTTAAGCCCACACAGTGCATCGGTCACCCAGCTGTATCAGGTCTGAAGGATATGACTGTTGGAGACAGCTAACTTTATGTCTATACTTTTGCCTCATATTCATATCAGAGATAATCAGCACCCCCAAAATAAAGCCCAGTTCTACACTGGAGACTTTGCTATTTATGTGGCCAGAACCTTACCATCCTAAAAAAACTTGTGTGCAAGTGCTGGTCAGAAAATAGATGCCAGCCAGTATGTATATAAATAGAAAATATACATCACATCTTCAGTGCAGCACTTCAAAACCACCAGTAAGCCTTATGAATCTAGGGGAGAAATAATATGATCTTTCTATCTTAGATATTTGAAGAAAAAAAAATGTTTTTCATAGAAACATTTAAAGTAAACAGTCTTAATATATTTCACTAATGAATGCACTTATGAATATTTTAATGTTCTGCAAGAGCTGAAACTGGAGATTGAAACAGATATGTACCAATTACTACCTGAGGAGCACATTAAATCAGCAGTCATGCAAGTGTAAATGCCTTCTAGGTAATGATTCTATAGGGACATATTCTATTCATAAACGCAAATTGTTCCATAGCAACACAGCAGGTAAAAACGGAAAAGCTTCCGTGTTACATACTGTGTAAACCGATGAATATTTCATATATCAAATCAACCAAAATAATGTTGAAAATATTTTTTTACACACAATAAGAGATTGTATGAATGAATTTTGAAAAATCAAATGGTTTATACAACTGAAAGTACACATGTTCCATAATATTTTTCATATGGATCTCAACGGGCTTACCTGAGATTGAGGTTAATAATATTCAAGAGAATTACATTTTACATTTCCATTTACGTATTTTACTTCTAATGAACTATAACTTTTCAAATTACCGTAATTACATTTTTATTTTTATTTATTAAAAGTATAGTTGTAATATTAATTCTAATGTCCACTTCAAGGCTTTATTATTATAAATATGTTTTTAAGCATTTGCTATATATTTTTGGGCTACAAGCAATTCAATGAAAACCCTCTAATATTCTTAAAAGGACCTCAGTGAGATAATAACTGTGCACCAGCTGTTTGCTAGTAAAATATATAGAAGAAAGGAGGAAGGAGCATCACAGGTGTTTGTTTAGTAATGGGAAGGACTGAAGTGTAATGTGATATCGTTACCATTTGTGTGTACATCACGGGAAAGCAGAGAGAGGATTTTATTTTCTGCAAACTATACAGGCAGCTGGATACGGTATTAAGAAACAAAAAGGAAGTAAGAAGCAAAAGGTAGTAAGAAGCAAAAAGGTAAAAAACTCTAACTAAAAGAAGTCCTCATTGTACCCGTTATACACATATGTTAGCATAATTATAAGGACATTTTAATGTACTTTTCATCTCTAGTGAGATCTCTTTTTGTTGATTAAATATGGAAACCAGGTAAACATAAATGAGCAGAACTCTATATTTTCACTCCTGAAAAACTAAATTTTTGCAGTTATTTTTGATTTATAATTTTAATTTAAAATCTTTGGTAGCATTTAGTTGACTGGTTCTTTTAGGTAAAATGCAGTTTGCAGCTCAGATAAAATGCTTAACCACATAAAATGCAACATACCTATTTGTGCTTATATGCATCTGAGCCCATAAGTTAGGTACTAATTCAGCATGGATGCAGCAGATTGTTTTCCTGTGTTATCTGCTGTAAGAAAGGCACAATAAAATTAGAAAAACTAAATTTGTAAAAAGCTATAGAATTGCATGACATTATAGGTCTTATATCAAACATATCTCATATACAGTATGAACATGGCCAAGGGCCCCTATTCATTTAAGCAATTGATGGTTACAGGAGCCTGTAATGTAGTGTATAGTGCTATGTGAATGGTGGGTTACAGGCTGAAAATCCCTGCCGTTGTTAAAATCGTAACTCTGATACATCTAAGCCTTTCATCTTTCAAGCCCGTAAATGTTATAATCGCAATTCGCTATTCAGTTGCTACAATTCCTCACGCCCGCAATTGCCTTCAAATATGTAAATGGCAAATGTAGCCAAAAATCCTATGAGTACCAGATAGGACTCGCAATGTGGTAAAACACCTGATCTTAGCACTGTAAATGCATATAAAAACAATACTGCACTTTAAAAGACTGGGAAAGCGGTGGAAGACATTAGAATTAATTGCACGACAGTCTCAAGCTCGCAAATCTACATTTTTTTTAATGTTTCATTTCCATGTTATATCAGTCTTGGTAATCAAGGAGTTAATACATATCAGGCAACCCACATGGACTAGAACAGTATTGTCATTTATTTTTATTATTTTGTACATTGCCGGATTGTGAGTCTGAACGAATATCAGACTTCTAAACGCTAATTGATTGATGTTTAGCCTCCATGTTTTACTGACGTAATCATGACGGTCTCATTTACTATGGGCTGTTTCTAAATCGGTAGTTACGGCCTTGCTTAATTGACCATGATCATGCTCTGAAATGCTACTTACGGGTGCATGGTTTACGGTTTAGACTTGATCAATTGAATTGCACTGTAACTGTTGAAAATTTGCAATTGAATAGGTGCCTATATTTGTGAAAACATGTTCCAAAGCAACTAATAAGACAATCTGTTTTGCTACATTTCTAGTCACATATGTTCAGATTTGTTTTTGTTATTGTGAATGTCACTGAATATGGTCATTTATCAAACACAGCACCAATATTAATGAATAAAATAGGATTGCAGATGATTCCTTTCTGCATTACATATAAAAATATATATATAACTAATATACAGATGGCTACAGATGCAGTACCCTTGACTAATGAACTTCATTTTGATATAATGCTAAACTGTTTCTAATATATAAAATCTTTATATTTACCAAATGTGTAATACGCTTTGAGTGTCATTATGATACAATAGTACTAAAACTGCCTGAAGTGCCAGGGAATTAGAAAGCAGTGTAACATTTATTATTAGCAGCACTGTAGCTCGCAGCACACAAGGCTTCCTTATGTAAGACACAAAGTAAAGTACACATTCAAGACAGATATCCTTATATATCCTTGTATAAGATGATATTAACTTTGATCATGCTAGTTTAATTTAGGTTACCTTCTATAGTAAAGTTAAAAAAAATATTAAAAGACCACTGTGTCAGTAAATAAATAATAATAATAATAATATAACATTTTAATTTACCTTTCAGATGCAATTATTGTTTATTAGTTGGCTCGATTTTTTTCTGACATGATTCTGTCTGCTAATTTCCCTAGTGGTGTGTATCCTTGTAAAGTAATGAGCTTTGCATTAGTCCCATTGAAAGCACTTGGAGGTTTTAGCTCCTATATTCCTATTGTGCAGAGAGAAGCTTCCTCTACATTCAATTCCTATACTCAGCTCAAGAAGTGAATCAGCAGAAATTAAATGCTAAATTCCACTACAGATTAATTGCATATTAAAAGTATTATTTTACAGATTTTAAGGGCTAATGTAGTCCTGTGTTTTAAGTATATTCTTTTGAAGAACTATACTTACAATATTTGAATTTTTCTATGCTGAAAAAGAAAACAAAATACTGTCTGAGGTCTGTAAAAAAAATAGAACCCATTCCAATGCAGAATAGATGCTACAGGACAGGGAGATTGGCTTTGTGACTTTTAAAAAATGGACACCGCAGTCTCCAAAGCTCCCAGAGAATGTGATTTATTTTAACTATTTGCCAGCTTTCCAGTATTTGGGGATCATTTGATCTGCACAAAGAAAATTTCATATTTTAAAAAACTAATTTTGTAGACCCATAAAAATACATAAAAATTAGTATGTTGTGATTTTGCAACTTGATGTATTGTTTCATTGACTCAAAACCAGTGTTAAGTCACTTAGATAACTTAGTTTTTTCAGTAACAATTAAGCCAGTCCGCACCACCTACTTACATACCTACCAGGACTCTACCGTAAAGGTCAGTTGAATCCCTATACAAAGAAGAGGTATATGGCACAAAAATACAAGATAGCTGCCCTGCTGTGTCTCAGAAAAACTATAGGAGGGAGGGGGGGGTGGGATTATTGAAGGATCTCAGGTGCCATTGGACAACATTGCACATGCCTGACTCTATAGTATGATTGCTAGAAACATGCAGCCTTATTAAATTGCGATTCAGTAAATTTAAAAGGGCTCTATATAAGCACACAGCATATTTTATTTACAGAAGATTTTTGTTAGTGAAGACCTTGCTTTTGGATAGACGTTCACTAACTAAAAACTTCTGTAAAAAAAATATGCTGTGTGCTTAAATAGAGCCCTTTTAAATTTACTGAATCGCAATTTAATAAGGCTGATGATGTCTAAAGGTGTGGATAGGGGTATATACTCAGTGCTGCAGTTCCTGCGATTTTCAAAATCGTAACTCCGACCCATCTAAGCCTTTGATCTTTCAAGTCCGCAATTGTTACAATCGCTAAAATTGCCAAACGCAATTTAATTGAAACAATTCCACAAGCACGCAATTGCCTTCAAACCCGTGAATGTTAAATGTAGAAAAGAATTCTACGAGTACTAGAGAGGACTCGAAGGGGGTTAAACACCTATCCTTAAAACTATAAAAGCCAATAAAAACACAACACTGGACTTTAAAATACAGGGAAAGCAATGAAAGACATTAGAATTAATTGCACACGTCAGGCCACCCACATGGACTATAACAGTTTCTTCATTCATTTTTATAGATTTTTAAATCACTGGATTGCGAGCCTGATCACATATCGGAACGACTAAACACTAATTGATTGATGTTTAAAAGACGTGTTTTACTGATGTCATGAAAATTCTTTCTTATACACAATTGGCTGTTCCTAAATCGTTACTTATGGGCTTGTTTAATTGATCATGTTCATGCTCTGAAATACTTTCAGCCCTGTACTTGAGGGCTTGTTCAATTAAATTAATCTGTAAAAGTTGCAATTTTCAAGCTTATGGCCTGTATGAAGGCAACTGCAGTTTCTATTAATACTGGCTGCTGCTTCACTGCTCCCCACCCTCACTCCATGTCTTTGGCACTGTTATTTATAAGACAAACAATTCAAGAACAGCAAAACTTTTTATTATCTGACAAGAAAAGTACTATAGAGGAACAATGGGGTGGATTAACTAAGCTAATGTTTTGGAGAAAACCAAAGTAGTTCTCGGAGATATCTGTACCTGGCCAAATTACAAATATAACATATATAGTTGTGAGCGTACGAATTGTTGCTAACGCTGCGGGCTCGCATAGCGAGCCCGCGGCTCACGCAGCGAGCAGCGGGCTTCGGCGCTCCATGCCAGCAACTGCGACCCTCGCAAACTTCACGTCGCAACCCAAAGAGCACGACACACACATTACGACACTCGCAAACAACATACGACACACGTTCACACACATTACGGCCTCGCAACACTCGGACGCAACTCGCGAACATTACAAAATTAAAAACACAATACATACACACAGCACATAAATAAAAACCTTACCTACAGAAACAGGAAGCATCCAGGACCTCAAAAATGCAACTTACACCTTCATTTTAATCAAAATAAAAGAGTTTAGACAGTAAACAATTTGCTAAGCGACACAAAAAATGGCCAACGAACAAAACGAAAACGAGGCTACACACGCAAACACCATACGAGACACGTTAGCACACATTACGACCTCGCAACACTCGGACGCAACTCGCGAACATTACAAAATTTAAAACACAATAAATACACACAGCACATACATAAAAAGCTTACCTACAGCGAGAGGAACCATCCAGCACCTCAAAAAAACAACTTACACCTTCATTTAAATCAAAATAAAAGAGTTTACACACTAAAAAAATCTGTAATCAACAGAAAAAATGGACGCCGAAAAAAACTAAAACGAGGCTACAGCACTCTAAACTCGCAAAACACCACAAGAAAGTCGCAAAACGCCACAAACGACCTACGGATATTCATACTACACATTGCCCGCCATTTTACCCCAATGCGGAAGTACACAATTACGCTAACGGTTTGGTCTTGCGCAAGCACACTATTACACTGCACACATTCATCACGCTTACACAGCAGCTCCACACCACTAATGCTCCAGCAACATCAAAACAGATTGCCAGCTCTTCAACACAATGCTTCAAAATAGGTAAAGTATATTCATTTATTAATGTATTATATATTTCATTATTATACACCAAACAGCATTAGCTACCTTACAATTTCATTGCCGTCATTTTTTGACGGGCAATTCGCTAGTATATATATAGTGTGCACACCTTAGAGAAATAATACACCAACACAGAGTTCTGGTATAAATTTTTCTCTCGCCTACTGTTTATTGAATCAGCTGCTATATATAACATTTAACAATCAGATAAATGTTGCAACTAAGCAAAACATCAGGTTTATTCAGTAATTCATTGGTTCTGTGATGTCCGCTTTTACAGAATCTCAGCAAGGCATTGGGTTAATGCATTAAGGAGTCTCTAGGTGTCATCCCACAGTGGGATGAGTCTTTCTCTCATTGGTCAGAAGGTTAGGACAAAGGGAAGATGGCGTTCTCCTTCTTTTGCCCAGGGTATGGTAAGACGTCATCCTTAACAGACCGGAAGTAGTGTTGCCGACATCTTTTATGCGGAAGTGGCAAATCCTCCATCTTAGAGTCTCCAATAATCAACATTGTTAATAAGATTACGTAATACTGAAAAGAGAAAATGTATGAGTAGGGCAAACATAAAATGCATTTTCTTGTATATCCTGATCCATAACACTAATGAAGAGGCCACAAAAGCGTGTGAAGGACTGGGAAGCAGGACTGTCTATAGGAAATAGATCACATCCCCTATCATGCTTATTGACTAATATGTGCTTCATTTTATTTTTTATATTACATGAGACTGTAGGTTGAAAATCTGTTATTAGGTAGTGTGAACATTTTCATATATTTGTTATAAAAACAATACAATTTTTTATTTTTTATTTTAGAGCATTATTTTCAGTATTGGCTCACAAAAATGCTAGCCAATTTCCAAACAAAGATTACTGTCTTATATAATAATAATAATAATAATAATAATAATAATAATAATAATATATACCTTAAAATGTTAGTTATGAATTTCCCAATAAACATAGATCATCAACATGGAAATCACATGTGTAAATGCTCTCTGTGCTAACTTAAAATTTGTTTATGGTAGCATAAAAACAAATGAAATAACGAGTACATATATGTTAATAATTAAATAATCAAAATGCACAATTGGTTTGTAAGACTCTATAAAGAACACAGAGTATAAAATGACTTAAGAACGGAAATGTAATTTCTCTTGCACTGTATTTTGTATATTTTAATGCATTTTGGTCCAGTAAATTGTAATCTTTAAATGACCAAGTAGCAAATATGAACATTTATTGCATGGTCCAATGAACTATTAACTCATTTTTATTTCTATTACAGTGGTGCTATTTTTCAATTTCCATAGCATTTCAAGAATGTTTGTAGCAAATAAAGTTTGACGTCAAATTCCATCTGAATTTTCATTTATATGACACCACTTAAAAACAGATGTAAATGATTATAAAGTTATTTTGGCAACTCTGATAATACATATTTCTTTTTTTGTGCTAGGAGTCACGAATCAATAAAGTCATCATGGTTGCATTTAAAGGAGTATGGACACAACCATTCTGGAAAGCTGTCTCAGGAGAATTTTTAGCCATGTTTATTTTTGTACTTCTTGGGCTTGGCTCAACAATCAACTGGGGTAGTGCAGATGGTTCCCAACCTATAGATAACATTCTTATATCACTTTGCTTTGGGTTCAGTATTGTTACTATGGTGCATTGCTTTGGACACATCAGTGATGCTCACATTAACCCTGCCGTTACTATCGCAATGGTGTGCACAAGGAAGATAACCCTTGCTAAATCAATATTCTACATTATTTCTCAATGTCTCGGAGCCATTACAGGAGCAGGACTTCTTTATATTATTACCCCTGCAAATGTGATTGGCAACTTGGGTGTAACAGAGGTAAATATATTTAACTTGAATAAAGTAGATTTTGTTAATACATATAAATTCATATACAAATACATATGGCTGAAAGAAATGCTGCATTATGTTCTATTCTTTTAATACTGCATAGGCAGTATATTGAACTTTATTTGTATATAAATATTATTTTTTTAATTCTTTCCATTTCATTTTATGTTGAATGATTGTGCCCAAGGGACTGCCATTTGGCAGTGCTACCTCCCTCTATGATTTTCCCATACATCCATTTCACAAGAGGAAATCCCCTTGCATCTATACCCTTCTTAATACATGCTAATAGTTTATTTGCCTTTGCAGCGGCTGCTTGGCATTGATCACTGTTAAGTGGATGGTTGTCCACAAGCACTCCCAAATCCCTTTCAATATCTGATACCCCTAGAGTTGTTTCATTAAGTTTATAAATTATATTTTTCCTTCCCAAATGCATAAACTTACATTTATTCGTATCTGCCATGTAATTGCCCATTTCTCTAATTTATGCAAATCCCTTTGGAGGGAAAGAACTGATTTAATGACCTTGCACAACTTTGTGTCATCAGCAAAAATGGAGACTACTTTCCAGTCCCACCTCTAAGTCGTTATTAAATATGTTCTCTGGGCTTCCATAGTATCTGATTGGTTTTGCTAATATGCAAACCCAGGATGCTAGCTGTATAAAAGCACCTAACATATAATATTAAATACAATACTCTACTGTGTCTTTTAAAACCTCCAGGACCCCATGGCACCTCACATTAACCCCTTACCACGTGGGTCCATATAGACCCCATGGTAATCTAATCAATAACCATGCGGGATCATAGGTACCTGCCCTGCATGGCATCTTATTTTAACTGCTATACCATTGGAGGTCCCAAACACACATATCATACTATAATATTAAATACAAATTCATGTACAAATACATATGACTTAAAGTAACACTATACAATTTTTTTTAATACTTACTAGACAGACATTATATTGAATTTCATTTGTATATATATATTGTTTATATTAGTAATCTAACCAATAACCTTGCAGGTCTATATTGACCCCAGTGGCACCTTACATTAACCCATATACCATGGTGGTTGCCAGACAAACATTTAATACTACACTAATACCATGAGGGTCCCTACAGATTTTTGTTAGGATCCATGGGTGTTCTTAGAAATTAAAGAAGACCCAGACACAGGAGAGTGTTGTAAATAAATATTTTTTATATGTTAGGTACTTTTATACAGTAAGCATCCTGGCTTTGCATATTACCAAAAGCAATCAGACTGCACGTCTATGATGTCACATTGTAAGCCAGGCCTAAAGGTTCTAAAAAACAATCTAATTAGATAAGACGCAAACAAATAATTGTAGGCTGCCCCACAACCATAGCTCATTTCTAAGAGAAAACACTTTAGCACAGAGGATCTCCACTATATAAAGAGCGTTGCATTGTCTGAATATTTAGCAGGAAGCTACCTTCCCCCGAATGGCGATATATATTGGACAGAGACCAACAGCAGCCAAGTGTGATCTTTGTATGTAAGTGTAGTTTTCAATATTGCTTTTTAAATAATTGAATATGAATTTTATTAATCAAATTCTAAGTCCTGTTGTTAAGGCATTACAGGGCATAGATATTTAACACTTATGTTATTCAGTTATGTGTTGATAAGGAAATATACATATTTAGTTGAAAAATGGTAAAGAAATTATTTAATACTCTTTACAAATAAGATGTACATCAATATATCATACTTATCTTGTTGCTTCAAATTATATAACAATTGAAACTGCACAAACAGTCCTTAGATCAAACATTAATTTATACCTAAATGCCTAAATTGACGGCAATAAAATTATAAGGCAGGTAATGCTGTTTGCCACACAATGTAAGGCTTTTAGTTCTCTGAGTACCTTCGGCGCTCATTGCGAGCCTCTCCCCTCATGTACTTTTGCTCCTCTGAGCACTCTTGGTGCTCATTGTGAGCCCTGCGATGAGCACCTTTGGTGCTCATTGCGAGCCTCTCCCCTGTTTTTTTTTTATATAAATATATATTTTTATAATAATTAGTGAGTTAAAAGAGATTGCTCTCAGAGTGGCTTATCATGGCTATAGAACTAACCTATTAAGATTGGTTCGTTCTCTAATGAGCACCTCTGACTTTGTTGTTTTCTATATGCAAATTACCTTTAGGGTTTAGTCTCCCTAAGGGTAGTAGGGGACTCCAGACGTGGACCCCTTGCTCACTGTGCCTTAGGGAGTTCAGCTGCACCTCACTGACGAGGCCCATAAAGGCCGAAACGCGTCTGCGGTTTGCTGTTTCTCCTGTTCAGGGTAGAATTGCCTGGTATTTCGGGGCTGGGTCACTCTTTTGAGTGGGACCAGACTGATATAAAACAGCATATTTCTCCCTGTGAAGGGCACAAGTGAGCTAAAAGAGGTTGCTCTCAGAGTGGCTTATCATGACTATAGAACTAACCTATTAAGGT
This sequence comes from Discoglossus pictus, assembly GCA_027410445.1. Taxonomy (NCBI): domain Eukaryota; kingdom Metazoa; phylum Chordata; class Amphibia; order Anura; family Alytidae; genus Discoglossus; species Discoglossus pictus. The sequence continues at coordinate 101,632,544 of CM050166.1, read as the reverse complement.
TGGTTCGTTCTCTAATGAGCACCTCTGACTTTGTTGTTTTCTATATGCAAATTACCTTTAGGGTTTAGTCTCCCTAAGGGTAATAGGGGACTCCAGACGTGGACCCCTTGCTCACTGTGCCTTAGGGAGTTCAGCTGCACCTCACTGACAAGGCCCATAAAGGCCAAAATGCGTCTGAGGGTTTGCTGTTTCTCCTGTTCAGGGTAGAAGTGCCTGGTATTTCAGGGCTGGGTCACTCTTTTGAGTGGGACCAGACTGATATACAACAGGATATTTCTGCCTGTGAAGGTCACAAGTGAGCTAAAAGAGGTTGCTCTCAGAGTGGCTTATCATGGCTATAGAACTAACCTATTAAGGTTGGTTCGTTCTCTAATGAGCACCTCTGACTTTGTTGTTTTCTATAATAATTAAGTGATTAATTTATTTATAATTAATATATCCAGCAATCAATATGCTGAAGAGCTAATAATCGCTGTTGTTTTTCCTGCAGCATACAATGTTCATTTGGACTGTTGGTGGCCTGAGGAGAAAGTGTCAGCAATGTGGCAAGTGTGCAGTGTAAATAGGCTGCGTGCGCGATTTTAAACTGTTTGTTTCGTTGCATAAAGCGGCATTTTAGAATGGTAATGTTATTAGTTTTCAGTTAGTGTTGTAAAATGGTGGTGATTTTCTATGTGCTATGCGGATCTCGAGGATTTTCCATCCTTCCTAATTGTGTATTTTGTACCTCGTACGTTCCTGGATAAAAGGCGTATGTGCCTAGCGGTGTTTTGCATGCTTAGGGGTCGTGTAGCCTCTATTTGTTTTTTTTCGGAGGCCATATTTTCTCTAGCTTAGGCGATTTTCGAGTGTCGAAACCCTGCAAATTCCACTTAAATTTGCATGCAACCTCACTCACAGACGTCCTGGCTATCCCCCCGTGCTGTGTGTGATGTTTTTTGTATGCTTTTTTTTTTGTTTAGTTTTTTGTGTATTTTGATGTCCGTGGTTCGGCCGTTAACTTCGTATTGTAATTTTTGCAGGTGATTTTTTCAAAGTGCTACGGGTCTAGGACTGTGAATTGTGTATTTGAGAGTTCTGTTGATCTGTAGTCCCGCGGGCCGTAGATATGATGCTTAAGTCGTGCGGTGTCGTAGGGTTGAGCTTATCTCCACCAGCGCAGTGATCGCCTTTGGCGCACCCTGCCATAGTCATGTGGGGTCGTAGAGATGAGCGCCTACGGTGCTCATCTCCACCAGAGCAGTGAGCGCCTTGCGGTTGCGGGCTGCAGTTGCAGAGGGCTTGCTTTGCAAGCCGACATTTTTAACGTTGCGTTACCAAAATTTTTGGGCAAGCCAGCGCTGCTAAGAACTATATATTTGATTGAAAACAGAATTTAAAAAAATCTGGGTATATGTTAACGAACAGAAACAAACCACATATTTTAAATATGCACAAAACTAAACTATTATCTTTTATTTGAACTAATAAAATAGATATTTCACATATATAGTTAATTTTATTTTTGAAATGATCTGTATTTTCAGTTTAAAGCAACACAGATACTGGTAGCCTAACAATTTAATATAGATTTGTTTTTAAATATCCCCTAAATTTTTATTTAGTATATCTATAAAAGCATCTGAAATTGTATTTATTGTTAATTTATCATTTATAAGTTTGAAAGCTTCTTTTCAAATGGTTCCCTAAGATATTTCCAGATAAATGGGTACTGAAGTTACTTTTCTTCAATTAAAGAGCAGGTTCTAATAATTAAACAAGATTTTCTTGGCAAGAAAAATAATTTCTGCAAGAGTTAAAATGTTAATTTAATCCTAGTACAAAGTGCTTTTGCAGCACAGATAGGGCCTCATTCAAATGCGATTTGGCCAATTGAATAGGGCTCTATATCAGCATATGGCAAATTCTTTTTACAGAAGTTTTTAGTTAGTGAACTTCTATCCAAAAGCAAGGTCTTCACTAACTAAAAACTTCTGTAAAAATAATTTGCCATGTGCTGATATAGAGCCCTATTCAATTGGCCAAATCGCATTTGAATGAGGCCCATAGTCAGGATCTTGCACAAGTAGGTGAATGGTGCCATGGCGAATAATAATTTACATTCTTTACAGGTTGTAAATAATACAGCAAAAAAGATCAAACACTTGCATTCAGGGGCGTAGGAGCCAAAAAATATCAGGGGGGATAAAGTTTACAGAAATGTGGATCTGTGTGACTTGCCATAAAAATGACATTGTCCCTCTGTAAATCATCTAGGCTGCTGAAACCCCACTGTACAGAACTGTGCTAATATAAAAAAGTTTACATGCTTTCTAAGGCCTCCATTCAATTGCAAGTCCGCAACTTAATCGCTGTAGGCCGTATGTCTGCGGGTGTGTTGCGGACTCCCGTTCGTCTCCGATTGTGCGAAGGCGCGAGTTATGGGCCGAAGCCTCAAGCCTGTAAATCCCTCCCGAGACTGCAAACTGTTAAGGGGCTGACCGAGATGCGATAGGCCGTTACGATCCAATTGCGGCATAACGTAGTACGACACAGCCTCTCAGCCAATGGAAAACGATCTAGCCGCAAATGATTGACAGAGCGAGTTATACATTTTCCGTTTCACCCTCCTATGTGTTGACTGTCTTGTATGTTTTGATAAAGTAGCACACAGGTACCAGAGTTAATGGTTGGTTCGAGTTAGAGAGAGTAGGAGAGTTTGGAGAGAAGTAATTTGTGTTTTTATTCATTTATATTTTACCATTTACTATTTTACATTTAATCATTGATTACACATATTTACAGATTACACATAATTTAAACAACACACGTAGAGACATATAGAGCTCGGTCACTTCATACACCCCACCATGCCATCCTGCACACCCCATCCCCCAACACACATATTACACACATTTTTTCCCCTTAATACATCTACAGCCAAATTTTTATTATTTATGCTTATTTTATTTTTGGGACTATTATGGAGATAGGAGGGGAGAGAGGAAAGGTGAGTAGGAGAGGGAGGTGGCCCTGGGGAGTAGTGGTGGAGAGGAGGAGGAGGTGAGGAGTGGTGGAGGAGACGATGTGAGGAGTGGTGGAGGAGAGGAGGAGGAGGTTGAGGAGTTGAGGAGGAGGTGGTGGAGGAGCAGGAGGAGGAGGAGATGGCGGAGGAGGTGGAGGCAGAGGAGCAGGAGGAGAAGACAGAGGAGGAGGAGGAATAGGAGGAGGAGGAGTAGGTGGCAGGGGAGCAGGAGGAGGAGGGGAGTGTAGAGAAGGAGGTGGGTGGTGGCAGAGTTGCCTGTGCAGCAGAAACACCTAGGAGAGGGACTGAGGCGAAGGGGCCTGTTCCCAGGGGGGGTGGTAGTTCGTGGAGGGACAGGCCTCAGGGACAGGTCAGGGAGACAAGGATACCCATCCACAGTCGGGAGGGCAAAAGGCTAAGGGCAAGCTCAGGGCCCACAATTATAAGCACTAGGGAAATGTTGTCCTCCTTTGTGCTATCAGTGGTTGCCACATGATTCTTGCAGAGGGGAGGGAAGTTAGGCCATGCATGTAAGGAGTAAGTGGCTGAGGTGACAGCAATAGGCACAGCACCAAGGGATGTGAGGTCTGTAAAGCACCGGTTTGACGACATCAGGGCCAAGGTGAGGAGGATGATGGCCAAGGAGGACAAGAACCAGGCCGTGACCTATAATGAATGGGAGAGGGTCGCCAATGACGTTCTGAGACAGGTGTCTGCCCTGGAGCTTCAGGTCTGGTGGCCCAGCAGGACCCAGCCTCCATGCCAGGTGAATATCACATACAATAACATGCCACCACATGTACATCACACACTACACATGTACATGATGACTAACAAGGACACTGACATGTCAGCTCCATGAAATTAACAAGGGATTCATGGATTAAATCCATGATGCTGACAAATCACTTTCATTCCTGGGTACAACAAAAGTAATCAACCAATAGGTAGTCCATGTACTGGTGTGCCCACTGCACACTGCGCAGTTACAGACCACAGACGGAATCAAGGTAGCATTAGGAGACAAGAACGATCAAGACCAAGAGCCAAAGAATAGATCATATCTAGCAAATTATAGTTAATCTGAGTTGCAATTAGGAGAATCCTCCAGGTTCAAGCCTAGATGTCAGATAGTTAGGAATGCACACAAAATAATATATTATTCATTATACTAATGACATATACCTTTATTTTCTCTCTTTCAGCATCAAGGAGGTCTGGATCCAGTGGGGAGCCAGAGCCGGGGCCGTTGGCCTAACAAATGCGCGCCAACACATGGCGCATCGACAAAAGCACGCCCGTCAATAGAGGGCCCTGACATTTGCACGCAGGAGTTCAGGTAAGGTGGCCTGGTGGGCTTAGGGGTCTTAGGTTGATAGGTTTTAGGGTTAGAGGTCTAAGGGTTAGGGCTAGGCTAGGGGGTGTAAAGGTTAGGGTTAGGCTGCGGAGTCCAAGGGTTAGAAGGGTTCCTGGTGTTATGCCATAACACTTGCTCCCTTTCTTACACTTTACAACTGTGCACTGCTGTTGTTGTGCTGTTCTTGGCACGCATTTGGCTTTTGCGCTAAAGCTGCGCAGGCGGAGATGCTGCCTTCATGCATCAGCAGGTGGACTGTCTTCAGGTAATTCAGGCCATCATATCTGCCAATCATGTGGAGGTAATGAGCAGCCTGACAAGGAGCAATAGGGAGGAGAGGAGGCATCATCTAATGACTGAGTTGTACCTGGCTGGGCTGCTCCGGATTGGGGCGGGTCAGACCACAATCCAGTGAGTCACCGTGAAGGCTATGCAACACACTCTGGTCCCCAGCCCAGCCTCCTCCATCCTGGAGGCATCCCACGGCCACCCGCAGGCCGGCCCCTCCTCCCACCATGTCTCCACCACTGCAGGTGCCGCTGAAATGTAAATTAATACCGCTATGGTGGTGGACTTGCAAAGTCTCACAATGGCCTGTTAATGACAGCCAGCATTGATATATGCACTAGTGAAGTATGTGATCCTGACCTCAATGTCAGTCTGAGAACAGATCCTTGGGTCTGATGTAAGTGACAGTGAATCTGGCTACTGACCTTTGTGTCCTCTCCGTATTAATGGGTATTTTCCCATATTGCTGAGAGACCTAGCTAATAGTGATTCTTGCAGATGGGAATCAGATGAATTGGTACATTGTTACAGTTACAGTATTTAGCACTGTAATGCACATGCATGTTGATTCATTTTTTTTATACTCCTCCGCCATTTTTTAGTTGACCACTATTTTTCAGATTTTTGTTTTGTCACCACATTGTATGTGTGAAACTGGATTGGATTACACCGTCCAGAAGTTGAATCATCTGATTCATTGAGCAGATCTAGACTAGCTGTAAGTGCTATGCACATTAATGGTTTCTTCAATTAAATGGATTACATTTTCATCAGATTCCTGGGTGCAGTGGTGTAGTGACCACATGTGACCCTGGAAGGTGCCAATGCTTCATGATTATTCTAGACTATTACATTATTCCCTGCAGATATCCCGTTTTTCCCCACAAACCTCTTTCTTTCCCGGGACCCGCCCACACCACACCCATGATATTAATGCACAGTCTTGTCCATTTCTGATTGTGCTCTGTGTATGAAATAAAGCTTTGTTATACTGTTATAACTGTGTCAGTGTGTTTTCAATGGTTGGGGTTATAGGACATCCACATACATCACATTTGTGTCATATTCCTATATATGTAAACTAATGGGCCCTAGTTACTATGCAATAGATCAATACATATAACAATAACAACAGTCATGATAGCATTAGATATCATATAATAGACAAGAGAGGAGGGGGGCGAAAAGAGGGGAGGTGGAATACAAGAGAGGAGGGGTATACAAGAGGGGGGAGAAGACAAGAGGGGAGTTAGAAGATAAGAGGGGAGGTGGAATACAAGAGAGGTGGGGTAGAAAAGAGGGGAGTGATGGAAGGAAAGAGGGGGAGAGGTGAAGACAAGAAGGGAGAGGTGAAGACAAGAGGGGATGGGGATGACAAGAGGGGAGGGGGATGACAAGAGGGGAGTAAGAAGACAAGAAGGGAGTGAGGAAAGGCAAGAGGGGAGTGAGGGAAGGTAAGAGGGGTGGAGGGAGACAAGAGAGGAGGGGGGAGAAAAGAGGGAAGGGAGGAGACAAGAGGGGAGGGAAAAGACAAAAGGGGAGGGAGAAGACAAGATGGGATGTGGAATACAAGAGAGGAGGGATAGACAAGAGGGGAGTGAGGGAAGGAAAGAGGTGGAGAGGTGAAGACAAGAAGGGAGAGATGAAGACAAGAGGGAAGGGGGGTGATAAGAGTGGAGGGAGAAGACAAGAAGGGAGTGAGGAAAGGCAAGAGGGGAGTCAGGGAAAGCAAGAGGGGAACCAAAAGGGATTAGGAAAGGAAGGCAGGAGAAAGAGAAAAGGAGAAAATGGAAATGGAAGAAATAGGGAAAGAGGAAGAGAATGGAATGAGACAGTATAGGTAAAAATAAAAAAAACTCGGTGAGAGAAGAAATAACAGGAGGACAGAGGGAGATCAAAGATGAGAGGGTGGAAGAAAAAAAAAACCTGGGAGGAAAATGAAGAGAGGGAAGAGGGAGAAAGAGACAAAATGTAGAAGAATGATGACAGACAGATAGTCAGAGGAAAGGGGAAGAATAAGAGGAGGAGAAACATAGGAAAGAGAGAGTCAGCCTAAGGAAGGAGACAGGCAAAAGTAGGAGATAGACAGGGATGGAGGAGTAACTGAGAAAGATACGAGGTATGAGAACACGGCATGAGAGAGACAGAGGGTAGAAGAAAAAGATGTATGAGAGATAGATACAGGAAAGTGAGAGACATGGGAATAGAGATGCAGGCAGGAGTAAAGGGGACAGGGAGCAAAGATACAAGAGATGAGGGGAGACAAGAGGAAAGGGGGAAGACAAGTGGAAAGGGGGAAGACAAGAATAGAAAAGCGAGACAAGAGGGGAGAGGTGAATTCAAGAGAGGTGGAGGAAGACAAGAGGGGAAGGAGGGAGACAAAAGGGGAAGGAGGGAGACAAAAGGGGAATGGGGAAGACAAGAGGGGACAGAAGAAAACAAGAGGGGAGGGGGACAAGAGGGGTGGAGGGAGACAAGAGAGGAGGGGGTTGAAAAGAGGGAAGGGAGGAGACAAGAGGGGAGTGAAAAGACAAAAGGGGAGGGAGAAGACAAGATGGGAGGTGGAATACAAGAGAAAAGGGATAGACAAGAGGGGAGTGAGGGAAGGAAAGTGGCGGAGAGGTGAAGACTAGAAGGGAGAGGTGAAGACAAGAGGGAAGGGGGGGTGATAAGAGCGAAAGAAAAGAGGAAAATACAAAGACAAGAGGGAGTTGGTGAAAAATAGGAGGAGAGAGAGACAAAATAGTGGAGAAAAAAAGACTGAGGATTAGAGACAGAGAAATAAAAGGTTACTCACCCATCTGCGCAGCTCCTCGGCTCCAGTGTGCTGACAGGAAGATGAGGAGTGAGAGACACAAAGGAGAGTAGGAACCACCATAGAGAATGACAGAAACTTTATCTAATTAAACACTAATGATTTATTACATTTCCTAAATATGCTCTTAGACTGAGCCAGTTTTTTTATATTTATATGTTTTTACCATATAGTTTTCCTTTAAGGTATTTGCAACAAAGTTCTTCACTGTGCACAAAGATTTGTAACTTTTTTAACAATCTGCCTTTTCATTCTTTCCTTGATTATACTTGTGTGGGATGCCATGGCCTCCATTCAATTGAAAACTGCAACAGTTACAAATTGATTCAATTGAACAAGCCCACAGCTACTGGCCAAAAACCTAAACCCTAAACCATGCACCTGTAAGTAGCATTTTAGGCCATAATCATGATCAAGTAAGAAAGGCCATAACTACCAATTTAGAAACAGCCAATAGTAAATGAGACCTTCATCATGACATCAGTAAAAAATGGTGGTTAAACGTCAATCAATTAGAATTCGGACTCACAATCCGGCAAATAATAAAAATGGATGACGATACTGTTCTAGTCCATGTGGGTGGTCTGATATGCATTATGCCCTTGATTGCTGGGATCGATATAACATGGAAATTACACATAAAAAATATTTATTTATTGCAGATTTGCAAACTGGAAACTTTTGTACAATTAATTATAATGTCTTTCATCGCTTTCCCCGTCTTTTAAAGTGCAATATTTATTTTTTATTTGCTTTTACAGTGCTACAAACAGGTGTTTAACCCCCTTGAAAATCTTCTCTAGTACTCCTAGGATTTTTGTCTACATTTGCCATTTACGTGTTTGAAGGCAATTGTAGGCTTGAGGACTTGTAGCAATTGAATAGCAATTTGTAATTGTAACATTTAGGGGCTTGAAAGATCAAAGTCGTAGATGGGTTGGAGTTATGATTTTGACAACCGGTGGAATTTTGAGCTTCTACTGCGCAAACAGATTGAAGGTAGCTAAAAGACGCCAATTGAATAGCAAATTATATTTTGGGCTCCATTAAGGGGTCTTGTAACTACAATTTGCTCAATTGAATGTAGGCCCATGTATAGTAAATATTAACAAAGTCATAAATAGCTGTCAGGGAAATAAAATACTCCCCAGGAGCTGCTATGTATTAACTGACATGCTGCTCAATTTATTGAATTACAGAAATCGCATTAATAGGGTATAGAAATAATAGAACATATTCTACTGAACAGCAGGGGATACTTTCACTACTTGCATAAAATTAATATTTATTATAATAATGTGCTGTACAAATAAAAGATCTTAGTAATTGTATTCTAATAATTTATTGATCTATGCAAGGCTAATTTTATATTTTACATTCTAATGCACTTATAGTTACATCTCCAAATATGTGCAAAATTAAAAAAACAAAACAATTGACCTTGTTATAGTGATCTTGCAGCTTGCAAAACATTTTTTCAAAATGAAACTTTTGAAAGTGTTTACATCAACTATGAACATATTATTATGTTTTATGTTTTAGAATTTAGTTCATTCACTGGGGGGAGACAAATCACCTCCAGATTTTTCACTGTGTGTATGTATGCGTATAGAAGAGGTTAAGGGTTCTATGCATCAAGTGAGCTGTCCCCCCCCCCAGACTTATTTTGGTCCCTACACCCATGCATGCACTACTAGTCTTATTAGCTTTTATATCTAAGAGGAGCTAGCATATTAGCTGCTATAAAGCAAAAAAAAAAAAAAAACAGTAAATCTATAGGAAATATTATTGGTAACAGACAAAGAATAAAAAGTGCCTGAAACTTAGTTGGAATATGATACATAAGAAAACAATTTACTTGGTTATACAAGTTAAAGGGCTATGGGAAATATACATTTTTCAATTTCATGGTAGTAAATTCTTACAGGAAGCTGAAGCTGGAAATACAGTAAATTTAAAAACACAAATGTAAAAAAAAACTTTTTTTAAAAATGTCCTTGTAAAATATGTAGCAGGTAAGGAAGCAGTGGGATTCGGAGTGTAATTGTAATGTTAGCCTCAGCAATACATTTCCAAGCCCATGTGCAGCTTAATTTTGAGGTATGTCCACTGAACACAAACATGGCAAAATTGCTTAACTTCGTGATCAAAGTACACTTGATGGTATCTATCTGCACAGAAATGCTTTTAGCAATTCAGCAGAACATTCACATTGGCAACACATTGCCAAACATAGGGCCCTATTAAATTCCAGCCTCGTAAATAAGAGGCTTCTACTTAAGCCCTACGTACTGCAAAGTGTCTCTAACTTACAATGCTATTAAATTAGCCCTGCTGCGAGAAACGTATGAGCTACGCAGCAGGGCCGTACGTATCTACACTGCGTAAATGTACATGAGGAGTGACAGCCTGCAAGATGATATCGCAGGCTTCCACTCCTCATCAATTGCTGCGGGGGTCCTAAAAGGGACCTCCGCGGCAGTCCCCCACATAAGCCCTGCCGTGGGGGGTACTCCAACTACCCCCCGGCACCTAAAATTAACCCCCCTCCCCCTCCACATAAACACCTTGCTGCAGGGGTCCATAGGAACCCCCGCAGCCCCCACACATTAACCCATTGCAGCGGGAGTTCCCGAACGGCACCGATCAGGCCCCCGCTGCATTTAAAACGTTTAAATTCCCCGCCGCGGCTCCTTAAAGGGCCCGCAGCACATTAATTGCCAATCCTGGCCACGGCCCAAAAAATGAACCCCCCCTCTATGCTGGGGGGCCCCATCGGGATCCCCGAAGTGTCCCCACATTAACCCCTTGCAGGGGGGTGCCCGATCTGCATAGATCAGGCCCCCCGCTGCATTTAAAACTTTTAAATTCCCCGCCGCGGCTCCTTAAAGGGCCCGCGGCACACTATTACGCAACCCCGGCTGCGGCACCTAAATTTAACCCCCCTCTATGCTGGGGGTCCCCATTGGGACCCCCGAAGTGTCCCCACATAAACCCCCTGCAGCGGGGGGCCCCGATCGGCACCGATCGTGACCCTGCTGCAATTCAATTTTAAATTTCCCGCCTCGCGGGTCCTTAAAGGACCGTAAAGGTCCTGAAAGGACTCGCACTAAAAATATTAACCCCAGGCAACTATAATTACCCCATTAACTCATGGTGGTCAATCCAGACCACCATAAGGCCTAAATTAACCCATTAACTCATGGTGGTCAATCCAGACCACCATAAGGCCTAAATTAACCCATTAACTAATGGTGGTCAATACAGACCACCATAAGGCCTTAATTAACCGATTAACTCATGGTGGTCCATACAGACCACCATAAGGCCTTAATTAACCCATTAACTCATGGTGGTCAATACAGACCACCATAAGGCTCTATTTAACCCATTAACTCATGGTGGTCAATACAGACCACCATAAGGCATTAATTAACCCATTAACTCATGGTGGTCAATACAGACCACCATAAGGCCTTAATTAACCCATTAACTAATGGTGGTCAATACAGACCACCATGAGGCTCTATTTAACCCCATCAGTCCCATAAGGGTATATTATTACCATTATGGGCCTGTTACAACCCAACATTAACCACATAAGTGCCATGACGGTCCTCAAGGACCATCATGACACTAACTACAAACACTACACTATAACCCCCAATAAACCATTTAATCTAAACTAACCCCCCTCTACACTAATCTATTAACACTTACACTACCTACCTACACTACCTACCCCCTAATAAACCTCCCCAACACTCTAATTACAAAAAAAAAAAAAAAAACTACCTTACAGAACACAAAAAAACCTACATTACAGAAAACAAAAAAACCTACAGTACAGAAAACAAAAAAACCTACAGTACAGAAAACAAAAAAACCTACAGTACAGAAAACAAAAAAATACATTACAACCCCACTCCCCACTACAGAAAATAAAAAAATTACACACCTGAAAAGGAAAGACAGATAAACACAATACAATACATACATATAATACATTACATACATTACATACAATACATGACATTACATACATTACATATAATAGTGTCCCCGAAGTGTCCCCACATTAACCCCTTGCAGGGGGTGCCCGATCTGCATAGATCAGGCCCCCCGCTGCATTTAAAACTTTTAAATTCCCCGCCGCGGCTCCTTAAAGGGCCCGCGGCACACTATTACGCAACCCCGGCTGCGGCACCTAAATTTAACCCCCCTCTATGCTGGGGGTCCCCATTGGGACCCCCGAAGTGTCCCCACATAAACCCCCTGCAGCGGGGGGCCCCGATCGGCACCGATCGTGACCCTGCTGCAATTCAATTTTAAATTTCCCGCCTCGCGGGTCCTTAAAGGACCGTAAAGGTCCTGAAAGGACTCGCACTAAAAATATTAACCCCAGGCAACTATAATTACCCCATTAACTCATGGTGGTCAATCCAGACCACCATAAGGCCTAAATTAACCCATTAACTCATGGTGGTCAATCCAGACCACCATAAGGCCTAAATTAACCCATTAACTCATGGTGGTCAATACAGACCACCATAAGGCCTTAATTAACCGATTAACTCATGGTGGTCCATACAGACCACCATAAGGCCTTAATTAACCCATTAACTCATGGTGGTCAATACAGACCACCATAAGGCTCTATTTAACCCATTAACTCATGGTGGTCAATACAGACCACCATAAGGCCTTAATTAACCCATTAACTCATGGTGGTCAATACAGACCACCATAAGGCCTTAATTAACCCATTAACTCATGGTGGTCAATACAGACCACCATGAGGCTCTATTTAACCCCATCAGTCCCATAAGGGTATATTATTACCATTATGGGCCTGTTACAACCCAACATTAACCACATAAGTGCCATGACGGTCCTCAAGGACCATCATGACACTAACTACAAACACTACACTATAACCCCCAATAAACCATTTAATCTAAACTAACCCCCCTCTACACTAATCTATTAACACTTACACTACCTACCTACACTACCTACCCCCTAATAAACCTCCCCAACACTCTAATTACAAAAAAAAAAAAAAAACTAAAAAAGAATGAGGAGGGGGGTTTAGGATGAGGAGGGGGGTTGAGGATGAGGAGGGGGGAGGGAAAAAGACATAGGGGGTTAGAGAGACACGGGGGGGTTAGGAAGACACAGGGGGTTAGAAAGACATGGGGGGGTTAGAGAGGGCTTAAAAACTTGGCTTATACTCGAGTATATACGGTGTATATATATATATATATATATATATATATATATATATATAATGTATCAAATCAATTGCAGATAAAACAAAATAAAACCAGACAGATAATAAACGACATCAGATTTTACAAATCATTATTGTATAGCATTTTCTATTCAATACTTGAATCTAAATATAAAAGTTTATCACAATTACATATACAATAAAAAACGGGAATAGCAACCCAAGGAATTAAATAAAATAAACAATTTTAAAAATCACCTAAATGACATTTAAAATGTACTAACAGTGTCTATTTATGGTATTAAGTAAATATAAAGAAATGAGACATGGGGGGAGGGAAGGAAAGAGACACAGGAGGGGGGGTAAAGAGACACGGGGGAGAGGGGGGAAAGAGACATGGGGAGAGGGGGAAAGAGACACAGGGGAGGGAGAGAGGGGGAAAGAGAGATATGGGAGGGAGAGGGCTGCAAAGCGACACAGGGGAGGGAGGGGGAGGAGACACAAGTGAGGGAGAGGGAAGGAGAGTCACAGGGGAAGGGAGAGGGGGGAAAGAGACACAGGGGAGGGAGGGGTAAAAATAGACACAGGGGAGGGAGGGTGGGAAAGAGACACAGGGGAGAGAGGGAAGAGAGCCAGGGGAGGGGGAAGAGACACAGGGGAGGGAGAGGGGAGGAAAGAGACACAGGGGAGGGGAAAAGAGACAAAGGGGAGGGGAGAAGAGACACAGGGAAGGGAGGGGGGGAAAGACACAGGGGAGACGAGACACAGGGGGGTGGGGCGAGGAGACACCATGTAGGGAGAGGATGGGGTAAATGAGACACAAGGGAGGAAGTAGACAGGGGGAGAGACTGGGCTTGTGATGAGCGCCGAAGGTGCTCACATTGGTTGGCAGACAGCATTGCCAGCCTTAGTGTAATACCCATATAAGATTGAATTTTATTTGCTTTATGAGATTTTGCTTTACAAATCCAAAAGAAAGACAGGAATGAAAGACGATTCTTAGTTAGCAAACTTTAACAGTAGATAAAATGGTGATGTTTTGCATGATATGCAAAGGCGCTCATTGCGAGCCACCAGATGAGATCAGAAGGTGCTCATCGTGGTGCTCACGATGAGCACCGTGAGTGCGAGAGGCTAGCGATGAACGCCAAAGGTGATCAGTGCAAAGCAGGAAAGTTGAAGTACACGGGGGAGAGGCTCGCAATGAGCAATTGAATAGCAAAGTAGCTTGCAACCTCCATATGGGAGCCCGGATCTCAAAATCGCAGCAATAGAATGAGGCCCACAGAATCTCACCATCTCCTTAAATGTATATAACAGCAAATGAGAAACTTATACTTAGTCTCAGTTTCAAAATATTAAACTGGGGGTGAAAACCCTCTTCTCTTTTAAGTGTTACACTCAAATCCACAATTTTACAATCATCACAGCTTGGATTCCTGCCTGCTTTTAAATTGACGACATCTTTATAATAATTTGTGTATTTGTATGTAATATTATTTATAGCATTATATAATCAATTGATATGCGATGACGTTTATTATAAGACTTCCTAAGTAACAACACATTTTTATGCATTACATCTGAATTAGCAAAAATGCTCCCTTTTTCCTGTCACATTCAAAAACAAAATATTAAATAATTGACTGATGTCAAGTTGATATAAAAAAAATGAGTATTCTCTTATGCACTCTTTAATATTTTTAATTTGTCTTTTTAAATGGAAGCCATTTTTTGTTTTTTAATGGAGATCAATAAAATTTATTTAAATTGGCTATTTTGTCTTCTAATTAGACTCCAATATATACCACAGTTTTACCATTCAATACCATACATTAAAAAATCATGTTATTTTTCTTTATTTCATCAGGTGAACGAAAGACTTTCTATAGGTCGTGGACTACTAATAGAAATTTTAATAACATTCCAACTGGTTTTCACAATTTGTTCTGTCTGTGACCCAACTCGCAAGGATATAATTGGTTCTCCAGCATTAGCAATAGGGATTTCTGTTACAGTTGGACACTTATTCGCAGTAAGTAATAAAATTACATCAACATTTTTATTTTTTTCAACTTCAATGTACTTGTGTTTACAAATGAAAATACCCATGCATTACATAAAAAAATGTTCGCTGGCAAATATTTCCTTGTACATGTTTATTTCTACTTAAGGCACAAGGAGATGTGGCATAATTTTTGAATAGAAGGAATTTAATCGAATATATAAAGCATTACTATTTTACTATATTCCTGGTATATTTAAGTGTATCAGTAGACTAATAAATTATATATTATTTCATAATAATATCATGGTTTATAGTACTTTTGGCACACTAAAATGTGCTCCATGAAATACCTCTGTTTAAAATAGAAACCTACTGAAAACAATATTGTTAGTTTAAAAGACCACTGTATGAAAGATTTAAGAGGAATACTACCCAGGAAGGTATTATGCCAACAATTAGAATTGAGAATATTATAATAAAAGCTTACTTTTGTTAAAATGTTTTAATTGTATTCCCTCTGACTCTGTTTGGTGCTCTGATCAAGAGTGACATTCCTCTTTGCTGTTGAGTTACTCGTAGAGGATGCACAGGGCTATTCCTAGACTCACCCACAGAGTCTAGAAGAACAAATGTGCACTATAATTTACAGAGGCTCCTCCTAGAGTAACTCAGCATAAAATAAGGACATGTTGGCTTGATCAGAGCTGCAAATTAAGTAACATGGAGTAAAAATAAAATGTTTTAAAAAGTTTAAGTCGTTTTTTCTCAGGTCTTCATCTTTGACCCAATCTCTACAAGAGGAGTATGTCTTTAAAATAAAACAAAAACACTTTCATAAAGTGGTCCTTGTATGAAACTGGGTTAAAAGTTGGGTGGAGTAGGGAT
Source organism: Discoglossus pictus (assembly GCA_027410445.1). Taxonomy (NCBI): domain Eukaryota; kingdom Metazoa; phylum Chordata; class Amphibia; order Anura; family Alytidae; genus Discoglossus; species Discoglossus pictus. The sequence continues at coordinate 101,616,954 of CM050166.1, read as the reverse complement.
AAGCTAAGTTAAAACATAAAACATCTCCACTTCCTATTTTATTTTTTTTATTATTATTTTTATCAAATACTCCAGGAGAAAGAATTGGTGACATTATTCATATTTAAAATAAATCATCATATGAGGAGGATACAGAACAGCGCATATGAATTAAAAATATAACTGTAAATGAAGTAACATAAATGGCACTACTATATAGAAAAAAAGATGAATAAACCAGTCAAAATATCACATATATACTGTTCTCAGCAGCGCGACCTTGCTAAAAATGGTAAAGCAAATGTTAAAACTGCGGGCTCGCAAAGTGAACCAGCTGCAACCACAGACCTCGCAAATTTTACAAATTAATTCATTATGATTAAAAAATACATAGACAGCAAAAAAAAAGGATCACAATAAACGCTAAAGACAATCAGTGCGCGTCTCACAAGGGGTGCCAACAGTGTTTAGAAGAGCACAATTACACCAGGGGAGAAGCTCGCAATGCGCGCCAAAAGGCCATCAGCACAAAGCCTTGCAATTAGCGCCAAAGGAACTCTCATAACCAAAAATACACCAACCAAGACGCTCGCAATGAGCGCCGAAGGTACTCACACAACCAAAATAATTACTTTGCGTACCAAACAGCATTAACTGCCTTACAATTCTATTCTGTCATTTTTTGATGGGCAAGTTGCTAGTAATTAAATAACCACTAACATTACAACAATTTGCCTTTAACCCCAGAGAATTTAACTAGAAAGAAACAATAAAAATGTTTACCATTCTCCTTTCCATTTTAAGAGAGCACACAAATAGGGAGATCTCCACTTAATATTGCAAGTGGAGTGCTTAGATTGATCTGTCCGGCACTGAATTAAGGATAATTGCTGTACATGAATACATGGGGCTCATTTCCTAAAGGACTTCTCTATTATATATACACTGTCCAGTCCAGCTAGATTGTTTCATGGAGTTTATTCTTCCAAAGGATTTGAGGAGGAGGGATACGGCAGAGCTAACACTCCAGAATAGCTTTCTTGGCAAAAGACACAATATCAATTAAGGGATGACATGATGCTTTGGAAATTTTGAGTATTACAGGGTGGGAAAAAATGTATAAAATGACCACTGGGGCATCAGGGATATCAGTGAAAATCATGAGACCATGTTTAATCACATAGCACTGAAAAGCTGTCTGCTAAAAGGGATGGATTTTAAGGAAAGACCATAAACAGGTCAGCCCCAGGACTATGACATAAAAAGCAAAGATCTGGTACGAGATGATCACTCCTGTACCTAAGGGAAGATGTAAGTTATGCATAATTGAACAATTCATATTTTTAAATTTACTAGCAGGTAGAGTTTTATAAATAGACTAGGAAAGCTGAGACAAATTATGAAGCCAGGAGGAAATTCCCATACAATAATCTTCAATTCTGATAATAGGTATGATTATTTGCTACAGTGATGATTCAGAGTAGTCAAAAGAAAGAGAAGTGTGGAGAACCTGAAAGGGGTTACATAGGTTACTAACAAACAAAAGAGGAAGAATAGATCTTACATGGTGTAAATCCTGTTGGTAAGTGATATTGTTGAGTGCTAAGGAATATTTATCTTGCATCTGTGTGAGTAGGGGAAGAAGATAAGCAGTCTCGAACTAAATTAGGTCTAGAGTAACCCTAAAAGTCTAAATACTTTTGGAATAGGCTGTCTTGGAAATTAGGGTTGTCAGACAGCAGGAGAGAAAGTAATGCCTTGGAAGCTAGACCCAACATCTTCCTAATAATATAACAGTTTTTGAACCATAAACCCTAATAGTTTATATATATAACTGTGGCAGCCTTTGAAGAAGTTACCATATTGGTAACGAAACCGGTCGGCAAGAGCCATATCACTCCTGCGAACAACCAGATTACAAGTTTGTGGACTTAGAGGCGTTTTTGCATCTGTAGAACAGTAAGTAAGAGCCTTTATGGCTCTCCCTTTTTTGTATATTAAGTTGATCAAATTATTTTGGAGACATATATTTATTCTCCCTTAGTCTCCTCTATTGTAAGGCCCTCAAACTTGGTAACTCCACCAGGGCAATACCCCCATGACACAATTTTGTTTGCACAATTTTTTGGTGTAAATCAAGGGGCAAATCAGAGCCCTGCAGTGACCAAGTGGCCTATATACTAAGGATTACATTTATATACTGACACATTTGCAACTATAAGTCCTCAGCTTATTGGCTTTGTCCACATACTGAATAGCCCTTATGGCACTGGTTGACGCTTTTTTAATATAAAAGTTTTTTAACTTACCCAATAGTTATTATTTTTTACTTTTTGTTTATCCAATGATTTACAAATTTTTTTTGTCTATATGAGGATAACTTCCAATCATTCAATTTTTTCTGGCTATTCCCAATTATTTAGACTGCCAATTACAATGGGTCACTAATAGTGCATATGGACCATATCTCTGATACCATATACGCTATATATCACAACCCTAATTAGCACTTCTTCTCCAATTTAGCCATCATTAGACACTGGTATATGTCACCAACACACAAATGCACAGCTACAGCTAGACATTTTGCACCACTAGTATTCCCTAGACACTTATAGTGGTTATTTTTCACCAACATATTTATTAACAAATTTAGATCCATATACCTTACATTATTACATCCCATACACTTGGTCAATAGACCTCCAGATTCACGCTCACTCAAAGCACATATCACATTACCAGAGATAGTCCAGTCAGTTGGCAGCAACCTTATATATATTTCCAACTATTAGGGTTTATGGTTCAAAAACTTTTATTTTTAACTTCTTTTTAAATCACTCTAGAGCAAGCCGGGTAGGCAGCTCACATTAAAAAGTATCACATGAACGTTTTTATTTAATAATTATATTATTATACTCATCAGGTGTTAAGCACCAACTCCCCAAATTTCTATGATCTAATAATATAACAGGTTTAAAAGCTGACCAGATTTGGGATTATGCTTCACAGCAAATGGTACCTATTTATTGCTTAGCCATATGATAGAGAACATGCTTTTTCGGAATACAGACTTGGTATAACGATCCTTAAACCAGTCAATGATATGTCTATACAGAGCACTTAAGCTTTGATGATATTAACTAGGCTAATGTAATCCCCCTCCATTTGCTGCAGCTTTAGTAATGAGGTTCTGGGCTTTCCCTCTCCAAGATAGACTTGAGACAATACACTTAAGAGATTTATTATCTATGGGGTTTAGTTACAATGAGAGAATTTTTTGTGTATATATAAGCCTAGGCATGAGGGACATTTTAATTAGTCGACGGTGTCCCCAAAAGTTAATTGGTAATTCTGTCCTCTTTGTCTCAGCTAATAAAGAGGAAATGTTAATTTTGTAAGGTTTACTAAGGTTAATTAGAAAATCCCGAAATCAAGTAAAAAAATAGGCATTGTTAACATTAATGTCCTATACACAGGAGGGAATCTATGGCAAGACCAATTAGTAGAGGGAGAAAGGGCATCCTTATCATGTACCTCTTCACAGGGTAAAGCTAAGACATGCAATATGCAAAAACTCTCTACCAAAATTTTGGAATATGAAAACTTTGTAAAATGGGACCTTGACACTCTAATGAAAGCCTTAACTGTGTCAAACGTGATTATGAAGTTTCTCTTACCTTGGATCAGTATAGCATTTATTAACCCACTTATCTCTTGTTTAGTAATAAATATTCCAATGTGTTTTTCAATGGACATAAATGTGTCTTAATCATATAGGAGTATATAAATTATATTGTACAAGATCTTAAATAGGCACTGAAGTTCCATATTTAAAATATTTTCCATGAGAACTGGATCTGAGAATGTGCAAAATATTTTTTAACAGTTATAAAAAAGGTAATATTTACTTTATAAATTATGCAGCAATATGAAATCATGAACACCTCAATTAATTTTGAAACATAAAATCTCACTCCTGCCATAAATAAGCAATACTTAAAGAGCTTCTTGAGTGTAATCTTGAGTGCTGAAAAGGGCTGGAAAGGATTTGAAGAATAGAAAATGTGCAACATAGGGGGAGATTAGTGAGACAATGAGCCTCATTCAATTGAGCTTTCGGGAGATCAGGGCTTCAGAAATGTATCCCGCAAGTGATTTTGCTTTTTAATTTCTTGTCTTTTTGCGGGCTCCAATCAAGTTACGAGCTCCGGCCTCCAATTCGATGCGATGGTTAACATCACAAGTTAATGCCCCTCCAAGCCTTTGATCTTTCACGTCCGCAAGACTTTTGAACGCTAAAATCGCAAATCGCTATGCAATTGCTCCGATTCCCCCTCACTAACCACTCGAACCACAAGTTAAGGGTACCAAGGAGGACTCACAAAGGGCTTAATGACATGACTGGAGCACTTTAAATGCACATATATACACACTACTGTACTTTTAATACAACTGAAAATAATGTTAGGTCTTAGAATTAATAGAGCAACATTCTCAAGCTTCCCAAATCGGCCCAACAAAATACTTCATTTTATCTTTAATATCCGTGTTATATTGATTCTGGCAATCATTGTGTTAATACATATAATGGAACTCGCATGTAATAGAATATTATATTTATGGTTTGATCAATATTGCATTATATGTAGAATGTGGGTCCGATCGTAACTCGTAATTAAAGCCCGTAGGACTTTGAAATCCAACCTCAATTTTTCTAAGCTGTAATGATGACGATGTCTGTTTCTAATCGGGAGTTACGGCCTTGCTTAATTGATCATGTTCAAGCTCGCAAATGCTACATATGATAGCATGGTTTCCGAATTGCTTTATCAGCCCATAACTTGTGGACTTAAGCAATTGAATAGCACCATGACTTGCGAACGGCAGGCTTGCAGACATATGCAGCCTTATTAAATTGCGATTCTGCAAATTTAAAAGGGCTCTATTTAAGCACATAGCATATTTTTTTACAGAAATTTTTTAGTTAGTGAACTTCTATCCAAAAGCAAGGTCTTAAATAGAGCCCTTTTAAATTTGCCGAATCGCAATTTAATAAGGCTGATGGCCTATACCTCCTTAACTTGCACCTTGTAATTGAATGAGGCTCAGTCAGCTACCCTGTAATAAAAATCTAGAGACTTGTGCATTGCATTACAGTTAATGGGATATTGTTAATTTAAATGACATTATAATTTAACATATATTAATATTAATATTCAATAGATTAACTACACTGGAGCCAGCATGAATCCTGCAAGATCTCTTGGACCTGCTCTCATTCTTTGGAAGTGGGAAAATCATTGGGTAAACTTCCATTCTATTATCAAGTGATAACATTGTTTTAGCAAGCTTAACTTAAAATAATTGTATTATTATTTTTTTCTTAAATGGTGAATCCAATTACATGTATCTTCCAAGTGTTTTAATTGAATTACCTTTATACCTTAAAGTACAATTTGTTCATGGAAGTATCTACAAGGCTTTTTTTCTTCTATACTCACTGTTAAACTTTTGTTCACCAAAGCTAAATTATCATGCTATTCAATTGAAAACACATTCTTGCTCAGTATTAACTTCATACAAAACTCACATTATGCTTTCTTATTTAACGAGAATTTATCATCAATAATGTTACAAATGTACTATCCCCTAAATATGTTTTATCAATTATTGCATGATATAAGCAGAAAATGTGTGTCGATGCCCAATACTTCTTTGTGCATGTGTCTGCACTGAAGACAGTGGATCCACTGGTTCAGGGGCATATAAGAATTAATGGCATGGATAATTAGCAAAATATATGATACTAGCGACTTGCCCATCAAAAATGAGGGTATGATATATAGTTTGATAAATTGTGTCTCTTCCTCCCCTGTGTGTCTCCCCCCTCTCCCTCTCCTGTGTCTCCTTCCCCCTTCTCCCTCCCCTTTGTCTCTCCCCCTCTTCCTCCCCGTGTCTCTTCCCCCCTCCCCTATGTCTTTCCCTCCTGCCTCCCATCTCTTTTCCACCTCTCCCTCCCCTGTGTCTACCCATCTACCTCCCCTGTGTCTTCTTCCCCCCTTCCTCTGTATTTCCTTCTCTCCTCTCCCTCCTTTGTGTCTCCTTTCCCCCTCTCCCTCTCCTGTGCCTCCTTTCCCCCTCTCCTTTCCCCTCCCTCCCTGTGTCTCTCCCCCCTTCTCCCTCCCCTGTGTCTCTTCCCTCCTCTACCTCCACGGTGTCTCCTGCTCCCCTTCACCCTCCCTTGTGTGTCTTCTCCCTCACCCTCCCCTGTGTCTCTTCTCCCCTTCTCCCTCCGTATTGTGTTTTCCCCCTCTCCCTCCCCTGTGTCTCTTCCACCCTTCTACCTCCCCTTTGTCTCTCCCCTTCTCCCTCCCCTGTGTTTCCTCCCCCCTCACCTGTGTCTCTCCCCTCCCGTCTGTTCCCCCTCTCCCTTCCATGTGTCTCCTTCCCCCTCCCCTGTGTCTCCTTCCCACTCTCCCTTCTTTGTGTCTCCTTTCCCCTCTCCCTCTCCTGTGCCTCCTTTTCCCCTCTCCCTCTCTTTTCATCCCTCCCTCCCCTGTATCTCTTTCCACACTCTCCCAATCCTGTGTCTCTTCCCCCTCTCCCTCCCCTATGTCTCTTCCCCCTTCTCCCTCCCCTGTGTCTCCTCCCCCTCACCTGTGTCTCTCCCCCTCCCGTCTGTTCCCCCTCTCCCTTCCATGTGTCTCCTTCCCCCTCCCCTGTGGCTCCTTCCCACTCTCCCTTCTTTGTGTCTCCTTTCCCCTCTCCCTCTCCTGTGCCTCCTTTTCCCCTCTCCCTCTCTTTTCATCCCTCCCTCCCCTGTATCTCTTTCCACACTCTCCCAATCCTGTGTCTCTTCCCCCCTCTCCCTCCCCTGTGTCTCTTCCCCCTCTCCCTCCCCTATGTCTCTTCCCCCTCCCTTCTATGTCTTTCCCTCATCTCCCTCCCCTGTGTCTCTTCCCTGCCACCTCTCCCTTCCCCTGTGTCTCTTCCCCCTCTCCCTCCCCTGTGTCTCTTCTCCTTCCCATGTGTCTCTTGCCCTCCTCTCCCTCCCCTGTGTCTCATTTCCCCCTCCTCTCCCTCTCCTGTGTTTCTTTTCCCCCTCCCTCTTTTCCTCCTCTCCCTCCCCTGTGTCTCCTTTCCACCCTCCCCTCTTGTGCCTCCTTTCCCCCTCTCCTTTTAGCCCTCTCCCTTTCCTGCCTTTCCCTCCCTTGTGTCTCCTCCCCCCTCTCCCTCCCCTGTGTCCCCCTTCCCCCTCCTCTATATCCCCTGTGTCTCATTCCCCCTTCTCCCTACCTTTTGTCTCTTCCCCCTCTCCCTCCCCTCTGTCTCTTCTCCCTCCCCTGTGTCTCCTTCCTCCTTCTCACTTCCTTTTCCCTCCTCTCTGTTTCCTTTTGCCCTCTCCCTTTCCCCATCTCCTTTCCCTGTTAACCTCCTGCTCCCTCTTCTGTGCCTTCATCGCCCTCTATTGTGCCTTATTTCCTTCTCTACATTTCCCCTGTCTCCCTACCCTGTGTCTCCTTTACCCCTCTCTCTTCCATGTGTCTCCTTTGCCCCCTCCCCTGTGTCTCCTCCCCCTCTCTCTCCCCTGTGTCTCCTTTCAACCTCCTCTCCTTCCCCTGTGTCACCTTCCTCCCTCTCCCTCTCCTGTGTATCTTCCCCCTTTCCCTCCCCCATGTCTCTTCTCCCCCAAGTCTCCTTCCCCGTCTCCCTTTCCTGTGTCTCCTTTCCCCCTCTCCCTTTCCTGTGCTTCCTTTCCCCCTCTCCTTCCCCTGTGTTTCCTTTCCCTCTCTCCCTTTTCCCCCTCTCCAGGCCCTGTGTCTTCTTTCCCCCCTCCCTCTCCTGTGCCTTTTCCCCCCCTCTCCCCCTCTCCTATGCAGCATTCCCCCTTCCCTTTCCCCCTCTCCCTCCCTTGTGTTTCCTACCCCCTATCCCTTCCCCCTCTCTCTCCCCTGTGTCTCCTTTCCACCCTCTCCCCCCTCTGTCTCCCCTTTGTGTACCCCCCCCCCTTTCCCTCTTCTGGGCTCCTGTTTGCACTTACGGGGGTGAAATCATTTGCGAACTTGGGAAATTAAATTTTCCCCAAGCCCGAAATGTGTTAATGATTTACGTGCTTGAAAAAATTGACGGCTTTACTGCAGCAAATTTTTTCCTCGCTTAGCTGTTTTCACACCTCCCCAAAACACCAATTAATTATCAAATTAGCTTGCAACCTCACTTACAGGCTCCCAGCCTCTCCCCTTTGTAAGTTAATATTTTTAATTAATTGGCGTCTTTTGGTGGTCTTCCAGTAGGCTTCCGAGTTACGGGCTTGAAAAAAATGGCAGCGGTTAATTCTGTATTTTTTTGGAAGCCTTTAAATTGTAAGCCACTTGGAGCCTCTCCCCCCTCAAGTCAATCACATACGGGCCTTGCGATGAGTGCTTTTGGTTCTCATTGCAGCCCCGTCAAGCCATTCACGTATGGGCCTTGCGTTAAGCGCCTTTGGCACTCATCGCGAGCCCCACAATGAGCACCTTCGGCACTCATTGTAGCCCCCATCAAACTTGTAACTTTCGGGCCTTGCAATGAGCGCCTTTGGCGCTCATTGCGCATGCGCAACCTGTAACTTTTAACCTAGCGTCACCAACAAACTAGCAATTACTACAAGTATATGTGATTAGTTTCTAGCTGGTTCAGTAAGGCTGACTGCAAGCTCAAAATATCAAAATTCAATGTTCGTTTACGGTAGGAAAATATTTTTTTTTAAATAACCATCAACTGATAAAGTATTTGATGTTAGATATAATTTTATAAATTCTACCATATTTGGACAATCTGTTGTGTCACTTTAAGCCAAAAGCAAGAAGAGGTTAAAAACAATAGGCATTCAATTGCTACCAACATCTAGAGCTCACTACCAAACAACAATGTAAGAAGACACCGGATATCTCTCTTGTTACTTTCAATGTATTATGAGTAGAAACATAAAAGATAGGGAAATATGTCTTTCTTGCCATCTATTCCCTGCACCAATATTTTGTTAATAAAATAATAAAAAATATCATTACTAAACTCTTTAGCCAGACATGCACAGCCTGATCTCTAATACACAATTTGAGTGGTATATGGAAAATCTCCACGTGAAGTGAAGTAAATAATTAAGTGAAATATACAGTGCCTTGCAAAAGTATTCACCCCCTTGACTTTTTACTTATTTTGTTACATTACAGCCTTAAGTTCAATATTTTGTTAATATGAATTTTATGTGATGGATCAGAACAAAATAGTCTTAGTTGGTGGAGTGTAATGAGAAAAATATATACATAAAACTATTTTTTAGAACTAGAAAGCAGAAAATTGGCATGTGTGTATGTATTCACCCCCTTTGTTATGAAACCCCAAAAAAGCTCTGGTGCCACCAATTACCTTCAGAAGTCACATAAATTACAAATGATACTAGCGACTTGCCCATCAAAAATGAGGGTATGATATATAGTTTGATAAATTGTGTCTCTTCCTCCCCTGTGTGTCTCCCCCCCTCTCCCTCTCCTGTGTCTCCTTCCCACTTCTCCCTCCCCTTTGTCTCTCCCCCTCTCCCACCCCGTGTCTCTTCCCCCCTCCCCTATGTCTTTCCCTCCTGCCTCCCATCTCTTTTCCACCTCTCCCTCCCCTGTGTCTACCCCTCTACCTCCCCTGTGTCTTCTTCCCCCCTTCCTCTGTATTTCCTTCTCTCCTCTCCCTCCTTTGTGTCTCCTTTCCCCCTCTCCCTCTCCTGTGCCTCCTTTCCCCCTCTCCCTCTCCTTTCCCCTCCCTCCCTGTGTCTCTCCCCCCTTCTCCCTCCCCTGTGTCTCTTCCCTCCTCTACCTCCACTGTGTCTCCTGCTCCCCTTCTCCCTCCCTTGTGTGTCTTCTCCCTCACCCTCCCCTGTGTCTCTTCTCCCCTTCTCCCTCCGTATTGTGTTTTCCCCCTCTCCCTCCCCTGTGTCTCTTCCACCCTTCTACCTCCCCTTTGTCTCTCCCCTTCTCCCTCCCCTGTGTTTCCTCCCCCCTCACCTGTGTCTCTCCCCCTCCCGTCTGTTCCCCCTCTCCCTTCCATGTGTCTCCTTCCCCCTCCCCTGTGTCTCCTTCCCACTCTCCCTTCTTTGTGTCTCCTTTCCCCTCTCCCTCTCCTGTGCCTCCTTTTCCCCTCTCCCTCTCTTTTCATCCCTCCCTCCCCTGTATCTCTTTCCACACTCTCCCAATCCTGTGTCTCTTCCCCCCTCTCCCTACCCTGTGTCTCTTCCCCCTCTCCCTCCCCTATGTCTCTTCCCCCTTCTCCCTCCCCTGTGTCTCCTCCCCCTCACCTGTGTCTCTCCCCCTCCCGTCTGTTCCCCCTCTCCCTTCCATGTGTCTCCTTCCCCCTCCCCTGTGGCTCCTTCCCACTCTCCCTTCTTTGTGTCTCCTTTAGAAAGCAGAAAATTGGCATGTGTGTATGTATTCACCCCCTTTGTTATGAAACCCCAAAAAAGCTCTGGTGCCACCAATTACCTTCAGAAGTCACCCCTTCAGAGGGGTAATTAGTGAAGTGATGTCCACCAGTGTGCAATCTAAGTGTCACATGATCTGTCATTACATATACACACCTTTTTTTAAAGGCCCCAGAGAGTGCAATACCTAAGAAAGAGGCACCACAAACTAAACACTGCCATGAAAACCAAGGAACTCTCCAAACACGTAAGGGACAATATTGTTGAGAAGTACAAGTCAGGGTTACGTTATAAAAAATATCCAAATCTTTGATGATTCCCGTGAGTACCATCAAATCTATCATGACCAAATGGAAAGAACATGGCACAACAGCAAACCTGCCAAGAGACGGCTGCCCACCAAAACTCATGGACCGGGCAACGAGGGCTTAAGCAGAGATGCAGCACAGAGACCCAAGGTAACCCTGGAGGAGCTGCAGAGTCCCACAGCAGAGACTGGAGTATCTGTACATAGGACGACAATAAGCTGTACTCTCTACAGAGTTGGGCTTTATAGCAGAGTGGCCAGAAGAAAGCCATTACTTTCAGCAAAAAACAAAATGGCACGTTTTGAGATTGCAAAAAGGCATGTGGGAGACTCCCAAAAAGTATAGAGGAAGGTGCTCTGGTCTGATGAGACTAAAATTTTACTTTTTGGTGATCAATGAAAATGCTATGTCTGGCGCAAACCCAACTCATCACATCACCCAAAGAACACCATCCCCACAGTAAAACATGTTGGTGGCAGCATCATGCTATGGTGATGTTTCTCAGCAGCCGGGACTAGGAAACTGGTCAGAGTTGAGGGAAAGATGGATGGTGCTAAATATAGTGATATTCTTGACCAAAGCCTGTGCCACTCTGGTGATTTGAGGCTAGGACTGAGGTTCACCTTCCAGCAGGACAATGACCCAAACACACTGCTAAAGCAACACTTGAGTAGTTTAAGGTGAAACATGTAAATGTGATGGAATGGCCTAGTCAAAGCCCAGACCTCAATCCAATAGAAAATCTGTGGTCAGACTTAAATATTGCTGTTCTGGGCAAAAATCCCAGTGGTAAGATGTGGCAAGCCCATAAAGACTTTCCCTAAGAGACTTGGAGCTGTGATTGCCGCAAAAGGTGACTCTGCAAAGTATTGATTTTGGGGGGGGGGGGGGGGGGGGGGGGGGCTGAATAGTTATGCACATTGACTTTTTCTGTTATTTTGTCCTATTTGTTGTTTGCTTCACAATAATAAAAAAAAACATCTTAAAATTTGTGGCCATGTGTTATAAATTAAATGATGCAGATCTTCAAACAATCCATGTTAATTTCAAATTGTGAGGCAACAAAACACGAAAAATGCCAAGGTAAATATTTTTGCAAGGTACTATATATATATATATATATATATACATTTATATAAGTGAAAAAACTTAACATTCCAAAATAACCAGTTTGTGTGTGAGTCACATGCGTGCCACGTCATTGAGGATGGGGGGGTTGAGGAGGTGGTTTGAAAAGGGAGGTTGAGGAGGGAGTTGAGGATGAGGAGGGAGGTTGAGGAGGGGGGTTGAGGTTGAGGAGGGGGTTGAGGATAGGGGGGTGGAGGAGGGGGTTGAGGAGGGAAGATGAGGAGGGAGGTTGAGGAGGGAGGTTGAGGTTGAGGATTTTGCTTCAAAGTTCTTTATCTGAAATTTAATTTTTTTCCCCTGTAATTTCCTTCTTAAAATGAGGTGCGTGTTACACGCCGGTGCGTATTATACGCCGATAAATATAATTTGAAAGTATTAACGTTGTCAGCAAAAAAAAGCTACAAGGTTTTTTGTGTCAGTTAGTTTTTTGTCAATTATAATATATCTAGTTACGCTTTACATTAATAATTTTGTAAGTAAAAATTATTTTGCTATTGTAAATTATAAACATGACTATAGGAAATTAAAGTCTCTAATATTTGTTTGAATGTATTTCCTCCTAGATTTATTGGGTTGGACCAATTATTGGAGCAGTCTGTGCTAGTGCTGCTTATAATTATATATATTGCCCTGATACCACGCTCAAGCAACATTTAAAAGACACACTTATAAAAGCTGCACAAAAGACCAAAGGGAAATACACAGAAGTCGATGATAACAGAAGCCAAGTTGATGCTGATGACCTGATCTTGAAGACAGGAACTGTTCATATTATTGATATTGATCAAGCTGAAGGGAAAAGGGGGAAAGATTCAGCTAGTGAAATATTATCTACTGTTTGAAATGTGATTAAATATATTAACTGACCAGCAGAGGGTAATACAAGTAGTTATAAAGTCTAACTTTAATAAAATGTAAGTAATGTCTCCAAACATTTATTATTGTACTATTATGCCTTGTCATTCTCTATTGTAATATTTTATATACACCAATGTGTTTAATTATTTATAATTTATAATATATGTATTTAATAATATTATTTATTTTAATTTATTTATTTTTAAACATGAACTACCTCTATGAAATAAGATTAAAATCATTAACTATTATTATTTTTCATGTATCTGTTTGGTGTCATTTTAACTGCCATATACTATATATTGAGCATACATAAGTGTTCTGTAGTGAAGGCTATTATATTTGGAGTAAAATATTTTTGATTAATTTTGAGTCCAATTATTTGAAAGCAACAGCAAATGATTGCATTTTTTTAATAAGCTAAAATATTTCATAATTTTTTTTTTCTAACAATCAGTATATCGGAATTGGTGATAATCATCATATTGTATAAAGAATAATAAGTGTAATAAAAATAAAGTTCTGGCTTGTTTTATTACATTGAAAATGAATGTATAAAATTAAGCAATTGCAACTAATGTTGTTTTCTATGCAATTCATAGGCATCTATGCTAATCACTATATAGCAAATTTACAGCAGTTTAAGCACACAAGTAAAAGTACATAGCTATGTTCCTAAATCATTGAGAGAGAACTGCTTTGAGTGATTGCAGCATGCTGGAGCTGAAAATTATGGAAAACTTTTCCATTTATTTTTGCACTGACAAAAGATTACAAAAGTTACTCCGTTAGACTTTATGGATCACTCGCAAAATAGGGCAGTGCCGTAACTACAAAAAACTGAAGAAAATATTACATGTACCACAGACCATTGCAAATGGTTTAAAAACCTTTGTGGGATGTTGCAGCAGCAGTTTAAGAGACAGTATATCTCCAAAAAAAAATAAAAAATATGAAATGTCAACATTATTTGACTCTCAACAGTCGAATATAAACGTATGTGTAATTAAAAAATATGATATTGTATTATTATGCCTGTTTCATTATACAACATCAAGGGTAACACACAACCCAGTACTCAAGAGGTTAATACATATCAGGAAACCATGTGGACTAGGAACAAATGCTCTAATGCATTTTATATATATATAGAAAAACACAAAATAAGCACATATATATATATAAAATATAAGTGTCACATCTATTACATTTCCAAAAATATAAATAATATAAAAAAATAAATAAATAATCACATATTTTATTTGTGGAACCACGAGACGTCATTACGCTTTGCGTGGTGCGTTCGACTTAGCGATGAGTGCTGAAGGCGCTCATCGCTGGTGAGGCGAGACGTTAACTCAAAGCACTTAGGCCATGAGCCCCGAAGGCGCTCATTGCCTGCAAGCCTCGTGTAGCGAGGCGAGCTGTTAACTCGGAGCACTTAGGCAATGAGCACCAAAGGCACTCATTGCCTGTGATCCTCGTAAAGTGATGCAAGACGTTAAACCACTAAACGTGCAGCACTTAGGCGATGAGCGCCAAAGGCGCTCATTGCCTGCAAGCCTCACCAAGCGAGGTGAGCAATCAAACCACTAAATGCGCAGCACAGGCAATGAGTGCTAAAGGAGCTCATTGTCTGCGAGCCTCGCAAAGCGAGTTGAGCAGTGGAGGTAATGAAACACATGGGACTTAGCCTCCAAACACTTACAAAACGCAAGATCGCCTTAGGCTGCAAGCAGTTGACGAATGGGGGACTTAGAAAAAAAAAACAACATAGGAAAAATACTACAGAGCAAACGAATAAACATGAAAAACACAAAAAATACAACAAAAACATCACACACAGCACTGGAGAACAGCAAGGAAGTGAGGTGGAATGCGAATTTATGTCGAATTTAAGCAGTTTCGGCACTTGAAAATTGTGAGAAAAAAAATGAAACAAGGCTTCACAACCCCAAACCGTGTAAATACAACCAATGACATACAAGGCAGAAAAATACTAATAGGAAGCACACAAAATGCATATACTAACGCTGCCATTTTACAAGACGTACTTACACATTTACACATTAACAGCCTTATTAAATTGTGATTTGTTAAATTTAAAAGGGCTCTATTTAAGCACACAGCCTATTTTATTTACAGAAGTTTTTAGTTAGTGATAACTTTTGGATAGAAGTTCAGTAACTAAAAACTTCTGTAAAAAAATAGGCTGTGTGCTTAAATAGAGCCCTTTTAAATTTACCGAATCACAATTTAATATGGTTGTAAGATTCTGAAAATGGCAGATTTCCCCCCTAAACCAATGATTTTGACTCGATCACACAGCCTGTGATGACAGTCTGAGTGGACATTTTCAGCTGGCCGAAATCCAAAGAGATTGTTAGCTCTTCAGGATTCTGATTGCTGAATATTTAATACAAATAGGTAAATTATATTAGTTTATATTAATAATCATTAATAAATAATTAACAAATTAACTATTCTTAAAAATATATATATATTATTAGTTAAAAAATTGAGCTTAAAATTTACTCTTGCTTTAGTTTATCAATAGTTTCATGCTTAGCTGTTTGTAATATATGAATTAATTGAATAATTAGTAATGTACATTAATTTATTAATTATTAATTAGTAATCATTATAAAAAAATATACAATTTTAAACTGCCTAAAGTTTATTAATACATTAATGCTTACCTCTTTCTATTATATTTAGACATTGATTAATTAATTATTAATGTACATTATTGTATTAATGAATTATAAGTAATCATTATGAACAACAAATATTCTATATTTTGCAATGCCTTTACTTTATTAATATATTAATGCTTAGTTCTTTAGAATACATTTAGTCATTGATTATTTAATTATTAATGTACATTCATTTCTTAATTATTTATTAGTAATATGACCAAAAACAAAAAATAAAAAAAAACACAAACAATATGTATATTTTACAATGCACTGACATATATGTGTTCCTGCAGATTGCCTCATAGGGATGAATCCAAATATTACAAATGCTTTCCATCTTATTTGACAGTTTCATCATCTCTGCAGCTGACTGAACACAGAGAGTGACGTTTGCAGCCTTTGAACAGCAGAAAGATCACCTTTACAGATATATCATTTAATTATGTTCTTATGGAACAAAAAAGGATTAAGTATTATTATTTTGGATTGATGACAGTTATTGATTAATTATCGTATATTAATATATTAATAAATTAATAATTAGTAATCATTACAAAAAAAACTTACATTTTATACTGCAATGAAAATAATAACAATTTTTAACCTGCACTTATATATCTGCCTTACTGCTCATTCATGTACATTGCTTTTGGAACTATTAATTAATAATAATTAAAAACAAAAATATTATTATAGATTAAAAAATATGTACATTTTACAAAGCACTTACATATCTGGAGTAGTAATGTCGCGAACATCAAACTTTCGGTTCGCGAACTTCCATCAAATGTTCGCGAACGGCAGAACCTGGCGAACCGCCATAGACTTCAATGGGCAGGCGAATTTCAAAACCCACAGGGACTCTTTCTGGCCACAATAGTGATGGGAAAGTTGTTTCAAGGGGACTAACACCTGGACTGTGGCATGCCGGAGGGGGATCCATGGCAAAACTGCCACGGAAAATTACATGGTTGATGCAGAGTCTGGTTTTAAGCCATAAAGGGCATAAATCACCTAACATTCCTAAATTGTTTGGAATAACATGCTTTAAAACATCAGGTATGATGTTGTATCGATCAGGTAGTGTAAGGGTTGCACCCGCTTCACAGTAACAGACCAATCTCCCCGTTTAATGCACCGCAAACAACCGCAAACAGTCCCTTTGCACAACCGCAAACTCCCCATTTGCACAAGGTTGGATACCAAGCTAGCCATGTCCCGTTCCTTGTCCTCACTGATGTCATTGAAGGTCTCTTCCTCCACCCAGCTACCAAGGGTCCCCAAAAGGTGACAACAAGCCCCCTGGGACGCCTGCTGTGTTTGGTCTTCCACCTCCTCAAAGCCACCTTCCTCCTCTGACTCCTCTTCTTCAGACTCCTCTCTCTGCGTTGCCTCTGTCTGCGTTATTATAAGGTGTGTACTGTTAAGTAGTATTATTCCTATCGGTTTAATCCTTGTTACGTCCACTATTAGGGGACGTGTATATGGCATTGATTTTTGGAACAGGGAGATGGAAAAAGATGCTTGGTCGGACCTCCTACTTCTAATTTGGGGCACTGCGCGTGCAATCTAAGGTGCCACCAGATAGGAGTGGTGTGTTCAGTTGTACTATTTATTCCTATCAGTTTGATACCTGTTACGTCACCTATCAGGTGACGTGTATATGGCATGGATTTTTGGAAGCGGGAGATGGAAAAATATGCTTGGTCGGTACTTCCACTTCAAATTTGGGGCACTGCGCATGCAATCTAAGGTGCCACCAGATAGGAGTGGTGTGTTCAGTTATACTATTTATTCCTATCAGTTTAATACCTGTTACGTCACCTATCAGGGGACGTGTATATGGCATGGATTTTTGGAAGAGGGAGATGGAAAAAGATGCTTGGTCGGTCCTCCCACTTCAAATTTGGGGCACTGCGCGCGCAATCTAAGGTGCCACCAGATAGGAGTGGTGTGTTCAGTTGTACTATTTATTCCGATCAGTTTAATAACTGTTACGTCACCTATCAGGGGACGTGTATATGGCATGGATTTTTGGAAGCGGGAGATGGAAAAAGATGCTTGGTCGGTCCTCCCACTTCAAATTTGGGGCACTGCGCGTGCAATCTAAGGTGCCACCAGATAGGAGTGGTGTGTTCAGTTGTACTATTTATTCCTATTGGATTCAATAAAGCCCATAAATCTGGCCCGTTACTAGCCAGGAAACTACAAACCAAAACAACACAAAATAGGATACTTCAAATTAAGACCTCGAAGGGAGAAAAAGCAACAAACCCAAATAAGATCCAGAAGATTTTTACAAAATTTTACAATACCCTTTATACAGCAACAAAACACAGATCTACACACAATGAGGGGATTTCTTAATTCCTGTGATTTCCCCTTAATAGAAGAAAATTACTTAGAGACTTCAAATGCCAAAGTGACCCTAGAGGAAGTGAGAAAAGCAGTCCAGAACCTCAAACCTGGTAATTCACCAGGCCAAGACGGGTACACCAATTTATATTATAAAAAATGTATAGACATATTAGGCCCGCACTTGGTCACTCTAACAGAGTTCTAGAAGGCAAGCAGAAGATCCTGTCAAAAATAATAGCGGATAGAATGTGATCCTTAATACATAATGATCAAGTAGGCTTTGTCTCCCACAGCCAAGCGGGAGACAACATTAGAAAAGTCATGAACCTATTGTACCACACCAAAGCCTCTAAAATTCAAGCCAGTCTTATGGCCTTTGACATTGAAAAGGCGTTTGATTCCCTGGAGTTGACTTACCTATACGCCACGCTTGAAATATTTGGTATTAAAGGCAATTTCATAAATCTCATACACTCATTATACAAATCATCCAGGGCAAGGTTACAGATTCCGGGAGATGAGAGATCCTTAATTAAAATAGAAAGAGGAACAAGACAGGGGTGCCCCCTTTCTCCCCTTCTATTCACAATAGCAATAGAACCCCTGGCTCAGACAATTAGGGCCAACGCTGGGATCACAGGCATAAAAATAGGCCATCACCATTTCAAAACTTGTCTATTTGCAGACGACCTGCTGTGTATGCTCTCAAACCCTACCCAATCGGTCCCAGAGTTGATTCGAACTATGGAGGAGTTTGGTCAGTTTTCTGGCCTTAAACTGAACATAGAGAAGACAGTAGCACTAGCGATTGACTTAACAGCAGTAGAGAAGCAGGGTCTCCAAGAGAAGTTTATTATTAAGTGGGATAAGAACCCCATAAACTACCTGGGAATCCGACCAACCCCTAAGCTAGAGGACTTGTACAAAGCCGACCACTCCAAACCTTATAAAACAATAATTAATGACCTGAGTAAATGGACAGTATAGGTTAGCTAGGGAGAATAAATACGATAAAAATGAATGTCCTTCCTAGATTGCTCTACATATTTCGAAAACTCCCGATCACGATTAAATAAAAAGAATTAGAAAATATTCAAAGGAAAATATTTCAGTTTATCCGGAACCACTCTCCCTCACGCATCACAAAGAAAATTATGTACCTTCATAAGTCAAAGGGGAGACTATCGTGTCCAAACTTAAAATATTACCACAAGGCAGCTCAGTTATATTTCCTCCCAATAGAACATTCTATAGGGCATCAACCGGCTTGGGTGTATTTAGAGAACGACACCTTTACATGGGACACGGTGGCTTGGCTATCAGAATTGCCTCAGAGCCTTCAAAACTCGCCAAACCCCCTAATCAGACACTCACTATCATACTGGAAATGGGCCAAGAAACACACAGGTTTGTTCCCTGGATCCACCCAAATGACCCCAATTCCTGACCACCCTCAAGCCCCGAAACACATGAGCACAACATCACAAGGAAACTAGATAGACTGGGAGACTGGTTAGTAAAGGGCCAGATGCTCACCTATGAGGAACTGAGGGACAAGCATGAGCTACCGCTGTCAGAAAATTAAAATTTCTGTAGGCTGAGGCATTTCACACACTCCCTGACCCAGAAACAGGGGACCACGGTCTTAAATTGGTTTTCCCAAATTTGTAAAGATAAACCTCTATCAAGGGGGATCATTGGGTCGCTTTACAAATATAAAACATTTGTTACTGGTTGAAGCGACACTGGGGGAAGGACCGGAGTGGGGGAGCCCTGGAGACCCTTCAGAAGAAACCGGCGGCAAAATCATCCCAGGAAAAGAGAGGTTGCTCACTGAAGCCTGCCCTAGGGTAACCCAAGGGTGATTGCCCAGGTTAGATATTGTAAATAATAAGCTAATACTGCTGGAGGGATGATAGCTAATAGGACTTTGGTGTTTCCTGCAGATATACTCTTTACTATTGTCTGTTTTACCATGTTTTAGTTATCTCTTAAATTGCAATCACAGTAAAAAATAAGAAAAATTATTAACCTAAAAAGTAAACATAAGAAGGACTAGCCAGCTAACTTTCACAAAATGTCCAGAAAAATTGATGTTAGTTTGCTAGGCAGAAAGTGCCCTAAAACATTGCGTCTTGAACCCTAGTTGATGGCGGATAAGTCACGCAAGTCATCCGGGCATTCAGGAATAAAATACAGCAGTGTGTGGACCATTATTAGCTCAAGGCAGCTCATCTATCAGGCCTTTTTTAATCGAATGTATCGCCCACTGTCAGGCCCTTCTGGATCCATCCCTCATTCATCTTAACAAAGGTGAGGTAATCTAGACTTTTTTGACCTAGGCGACTTCTCTTCTCAGTAACAAAACCTCCTGCTGCACTGAAGGTCCTTTCTGACAGGACACTTGAAGCGGGGCAGGACAGAAGTTCTATGGCAAATTGGGATAGCTCAGGCCACAGGGCAAGAGTGCACACCCAGTAGTCAAGGGGTTCATCGCTCCTCATAGTTGTCGATATCTGTAGTTAAGGCGAGGTAGTCTGTTACCTGACGGTCGAGTCATTCTCTGAGGATGGACCCCAAAGGGCTGTGGTGATTCATAGGACTTAAAAAGCTCTGCATGTCTTCCTTAACAACACGTCTGTAAAGCGTCCTCTCCTTGCCAGCGTGGTCGTGGGAGGAGGAGGATTATGTTCACCTCTTCCACTGTTAGATTGCCGTTGTGCTGTGACATCACCCTTAAACGCTGCGTAAAGCATACTTTTTAATTTATTTTGGAAGTGCTGCATCCTTTCCGACTTGTGGTAATTCGGTAACATTTCAGGCCCTTTCTGCTTATACCGGGGGTCTAGTAGCGTGGACATCCAGTACAGGTCGTTCTCCTTCATCCTTTTTATACGAGGGTCCCTCAACAGGCACGACAGCATGAAAGACCCCATTTGCACAAGGTTGAATGCCGAGCTAGTCATGTCCCGTTCCTCGTCCTCAGTGATCTCACTGAAGGTATGTTCTTCCCCCTGTTGTGGTTGGTCTTCCTCCTCCTCCTCAAAGCCTGTTGTGGTTGGTCTTCCTTCTCCTCCTCAAAGCCACATTCCTCCTCTGACTCCTCTTCCTCACAATCCTCTTCCAGCATTGCCGCAGGTCCAGCAAGCGATACTGATAAGGCTGTTTCTGGCGGTGATGGTGACCACAACTCTTCCTCTTCACGCTCATCTACGGCCTGATCCAGCACTCGTCGCAGGGCACGCTCCAGGAAAAAAACAAATGGTATGATGTCGCTGATGGTGCCCTTGGTGCGACTGACCAGGTTTGTCACCTCCTCAAAAGGACGCATAAGCCTACAGGCATTGCGCATGAGCGTCCAGTAACGTGGCAAAAAAATCCCCAGCTCCGCAGAGGCTGTCCTAGCACCCTGGTCATACAAATACTCGTTAATGGCCTTTTCTTGTTGGAGCAGGCGGTCGAACATTGGGAGTGTTGAATTCCAACGTGTCGGGCTGTCTAAAATCAAGTGCCTCACTGGCATGTTGTTTCGCCGCTGGATATCTGTAAAGTGCGCCATGGCCGTGTATTAACGCCTGAAATGGGCACACACCTTCCTGGCCTGCTTCAGGACGTCCTGTAAGCCTGGGTGCTTATGCACAAAGCGTTGTACAATCAGATTACACACATGTGCCATGCATGGCACATGTGTCAACTTGCCCAAATTCAATGGCGCCAACACATTTTTTCTGTTGTCACAAACCACTGTGCTGATCTCCAGTTGGTGCGGAGTCAGCCACTGATCCACCTGTGCGTTCAGGGCGGACAGGAGTGCTGGTCCGGTGTGACTCTCTGCTTTCAGGGAAGTCAACACCAAGACGGCGTGACACTGCCGTATCCGGGATGTGGAATAGTACCTGTGGCGCTGGGGGGTGCCATTGATGTGAAGCAAGACATAGCAGAAGCAGAAGAGGACTCAGCCGAGGAGGTTATGGAAGAGGATGGAGTAGGAGTAGTAGAGGAGGTGGCAGCAGGCCAGCCTGCAAGTCATGGCGGTGTCACCAACTCCTCTGCAGAGCCATGTATTCCATGCTTGGCAGCCGTCACCAGGTTTACCCAATGCACAGTGTAGGTGATATACCTGCCCTGACCATGCTTTGCAGACCAGGTATCAGTGGTCAGATGGACCCTTGCCCCAACACTGTGTGCCAGAGATGCCATTACTTCCTTTTGCACAATCGAGTACAGGTTGGGGATTGCCTTTTGTGCAAAGAAATTTCGGCCGGGTACCTTCCACTGCGGTGTCCCAATAGCTACAAATTTTTTAAACGCCTCAGACTCCACCAGCTTGTATGGTAAAAGCTGGGGGGCTAAGAGTTCAGACAAGCCAGCTGTCAGTTGCCGGGCAAGGGGGTGACTTTGTGACATTGGCTTCTTACCCTCAAACATGTCCTTGACAGACACCTGACTGTGGGCAGATGAGCAGGGACTGCTCAGGGCGAGACACGGAGTGGCGGATGTTTGAGAGGGAGCAAGCAGGGCAGCAGTGGTTGACGTGGCTGAAGATGCTGGACCAGGAGGAGGATGGCGGCTTTGACTTTGTGTGCTGCTTGTACTCATGTGTTGATCCCATAGGCATTTGTGATGTGACATCATATGTCTTTGCAAAGAAGTTGTACCTAGGTGGGTGTTGGACTTCCCACGACTCAGTTTCTTTTCGCACAGGTTGCAAATGGCATCGCTGTTGTCACAAGCAGACACACCAAAAAATTGCCACACTGCTGAGCTCTGCAATGACGGCATTCTGGTGGTGGCAACAGCATGCGTTGAGTGGCATGCTGTTTGGCTGACCCCTGGTGTCGATGCATGCTGTCTGACTGTGCCACTAGCTACTTGCGATGATCTCCCCCTGCTTCCAACTCGTCACCTCCTCCTCTCTGTCTCCCCATCTGAACTTTCCTCCTGTTCTTCTTCTCTTATAGCGGGCACCCACGTGACATCCACGGACGCATCGTCATCATCAACCGCTTCACTTGTATCTGACAACTCAACAAAGGAAGCAGCACCGGGTACAACATCATCATCATCAGACCGTACGTCCATGTGTGTAATGCTGCCTGACTGGGACATATCCCTTTTATCTACATCCTCTGGCACTAATGTTTGCGCATCACTCATTTCTTCCAACGGATGTGTAAATAACTCTGCTGACGGATCAAGTAAAGCGGCTGTGGTGCTAGTGTTGGTGGTGGCGGCAGGCCGGCGAGTGGTAACTGGAGAGGTGCCCGAAGCTAAGCTGGAGGAGGATGGTGCGTCTAGGTTCCGAGCGGAAGCTGTAGAAGATTGGGTGTCCTGTGTTAGCCAGTCAACCATGTCCTCAGAACTTTTCAGGGTACGTTGCCTCTGAAAACTGGGCATTATTCTAGTATTCTAGGGCCAAAGGGAATCACAGCACCACGACCACGACGGCCACGGCGGGGTGGCCTGCCTCTGCCTGTCATTTTTTTTTCAATTAGTGGTACTATGCTTGCAAGCTACTGTGACACCAGATATGAGTGTCACTGTGCACTGGCAAAAGTTGGCAGAGTAGGCGCTGTAGGCCTCACACACACGTCTGTAGACAGGCAACTGATATTCAATCGATTACAGTAAAAAAAGGGTTCTTTCATTTCACTGTACACTAGGTTGCACCAGATATGAGTGTCACTGTGCACTGGCAAAAGTTGGCAGAGTAGGCGCTGTAGGCCTCACACACATGCCTGTAGGCAGGCAACTGATATTCAATCGATTACAGTAGAAAAAGGGTTCTTTCATTTCACTGAGCACAATATAAGCTGTGAGCCTGACACAGGTAGGCAACTGAAATTAGATTACAGGAAAAAAAATGGTTGTTTTCAATGTATGGTACACCACCAGGTATGAGTAGTGAAAATAAGCACAATATAAGCTGTTAGGTGTTAGCCTGTCACCCACACACACTGGCAGGCAGGCATATGCAATTGGATTACACAGAAAAAAATTATAATAAAAAATAAATTATGTTCTAACCCTAAAAAGGGTTTTTTGGGTTGCTGTACTTACAGCAGATATCAGATGAGTCCTTCAGGTCTGTAATAGAAGCTAAATACACAGCCTGGCTATCTATTTCCCTATTAAATCTCCAGCAGCTACACTATCTGTCCTCTCACAACGAATGCAGCTTCAGAATGATTCTAAAATGTATGCTGTCCTTTAGATGGAAGGCTCTGGAAGGGAGTGTATGCTGCTGATTGGCTGGAATGTGTCTGCTGACTGTGAGGTGCAGGGTCAAAGTTTCCTCAATGATAAAGTATAGGGGGCGAACCGGAAAAGCGCATGTGTTCGCCGTCCGCTGCGAACGCGAACATGCCAAAATCGCTGCGAATAGTCCGCGGGCGAACTGTCCGCGACATCTCTAATCTGGAGTGCTTATAATTGCCTGACAGGGATAGGACCTTCAAAGCACTTACATATTTAAAGCAGTTTCTTAGATTCTGTCATGTGCTACATTTAATATTTTATACTGCTTTTATTTATGAATATATTGATGATTATGCATTTATGTTTCGCATCTATGTCAATGAAACATCATAGTTTCAACGAGTCACAAATTAATTGAATACAAACTTTAAAAATTATTTTCATGTCATTTCACAGATTACTCATCTCTTCGCCTGAGTGAATTCTGCAAGATTTTATCTGCAATAACATCAATTTCACAGGTATATGATTTCATGATGCCCTTTTTGTTTTGCATTGATGACAGTTAATGCTTAATTAATTAATTAACCTATATTCATTTAGGGCCTTATTCAATTGCAATTTTCCAAATTGAATAGGGCTCTATATAAGGACATAGCATATTATTTTTACATAACTTTTTATTTAATAAACATCGATCCAAACCCAAAACTAAGCCTTATAAAATTGCAATTCAGCCAATTGAATAGGGCTCTATATAAGCACAGAGCATATATTTTTTACAGTTTTTAGTTACTTAAGACCTTGCTTTTAAATAGAAGTTCACTAACTAAAAACTTCTGTAAAAAAATATGCTCTGTGCTTATATAGAGCCCTATTCAATTGGCTGAATCACAATTTAATAACGCTGTTAGTATTTAATTATTCATGCAAAATAACCACAAAAAACAAATATGCATACATATATGCTTACCTAATTAATTAAAAAAAAAACACAAATTACACCTCATAAGTCATTTGATTTCAAAATTAATAATATTACTAAATTGCACATTATTTTAAGCACCAACCTATACTTTGCTCATTGCTCTTTCTGTTTGCCCTCTGTGACGAAGTGCCCTTCGCCACTTTGTCTTGGAGAGGACTGTTTGCCAGCCTCCTGCCCTGCGACTATGGCCCTGGTACATATTGCCCTTCAAACACAGTATTCGGCCATACCAGAGTTTATGTCACTCATTCTGGCCCTTTACATACAGAGGGGTCATTCGGTACTTGCCCTGTGTGAACCATGATACCACAGATAGATATGCCATGGAGCCCATTCATATGATGAAAGACTATGGGAAAGACTTTAGCTCCATGGCAATTGAACTGTGTGAAGATGATCTGAGCGCTATTCGGTAGTTTTGTGCGCTCAGATCCCAGCTGTAACGGAAACCATCACTGTTTTACCCTGTTTATGGTTATTTAATTCTTGGTTAAAATATGATCCTAGTAATATACTGTATGTATGTTGGTTTATGCTCTGCAGAATATTGGCCCCAGGCTAGTGCAGACCTTGGCAGGAGAGATAATCCTGTTACAGATAAGGGAGTCGATTGTATAAAGTGTTTTCATTCTCAGATAAGAACAAAGAAGGCTGATTTAATCATTGTCTGATTATATCAAGTTGCCTCAGGGAGGGGTGACCACACCTATTGTCCTATATGTGTATTGTGTGGGGGATATGTGAAATGTCTGTGTGTTATGTGAAAAACATACTTTTACTAACTTTTGAACCCCTGGTCTGATTCATGCCATTTTTTAATATGGTGTTCCCCTGGGTGAGAGATATTAAACGGTGCTGGACTTAAAGGTGTACCCCCTGTTTTTGGGGTACATCCAGAATGTGGTTAAAATTGTGTCTGTTTTAATTGTGTTACCTGTTATCTGAGGGGAGGAGACGTGGGGGTTGAACCATGTATATAATTCGCTGTGATAATTATGTGGGTGTAGCCCTTCAGAGGGCACCATTGCATAAAACGAGATCCCTTGTCATTAAAGAATAGTTCTACTTGACCCTTCAAAACGTAGTCTCATCTCGTTCTTGCTCTATCATACTGGGGATTGCTTTGCTTTTGCATACTCCCTTGAGCTGTAACTACTGAACGCTTGTTCCTGATGTGCTCTCCTTGGAGGAGAGGTCTTCTCCACACGATCCTGGATGCTGGAGATTCATACAGGGTGGAAGGAAGACGGCGCGGCTCCAGTTAAGCTACGGCGGTTGTGGAGTCTGTGGTGGTTGAGGTGTCCGGTGCGGTGCTTGTAGGCCTCGGCGCAAACTAGGACGCGTCTATCAACGGAGGTACCCGGTCGGGGTGATAGTAGATCCGTTACATCCTCCGTTAGGAAAACTTAATTACCTCTTTAGGTTTACCATTGATGTCAGTTATTGATTGATTTATTAACGTTTATTCATTTATTAATGACTTAATTAATTATTAAAAAAAATAAATCTTATTTATCAATATATATATGTATGCAGCGAGTTTCTTTTTAATGTATGCTAAAAAAAATAAATAATGGATTAATTTATTTCATGGAAAAATTAAAAATGCTTTTCAAATCATTGCATTCTTTCATTAATGCTATTTAGGTTTTGCATTGAGAGCAGCTACAACCAATACGTACAATACAAAAAAAAATTACATCTTACACCTGTATTTACTATTACAGATTACAATGGCGGACAACGGAAAAGACAGGATTAAACGGAAAAGAAGAGCGGCAAGGGAAAGGAAGCAAAGGTGGAGAGATGCACAGTCCCCCGAGACTCCCAACGCTTAAGAGAAGAAGACCGACAGAGACTTTTAGATAAAAGAAAAATGAGTAAGAAAGCACAATGTGAGTGTGCTGGAGCATCAAAGAAAATAAAAGGTAAAGAAAAACACGTCTGTGAAACATTGCCTAATGATCCAATATTGCCTTATGACACCAATGTTCATACACATGACACCAATGTAGATATAGAAAGTTGTAGTGATATCTATGCTGAGCAAGCTCAGGATACTGCCTTCATTACAGCACTAACAGTAGACACTCTTTATTGTGGATTACTCAATGTTGTTTGTCAGTTTTGTGGGGCCTATCATTTTATCAAGGAAAGACCAACTGACGGGGACTTCATTAGTTGCTGTCAGAAAGGTAAGACTTCCACAAAGACACACATTTCCAGATTACTTACAAATTATCATGAGCGATCCAACATTCCAAATTATACCAATTAAAAAAAAACACATCAGGTCTTATAACAAGGCAATTTAATTTGCTTCAATGGGTGCTTACTGTTTCAGAGTTAAAGGACAAATTTAACATCGCAGTTCACATTTACACCCACAAGAAGGAGAGCAAAGGAAATTTGCACAGTTATATGTCTTAGATACAATGGAAGCTGTTGAACAACAGATGATGTTTCTAGAAAATAAACAGTGTTCGCGCATAGTCTTTGAACAGCTGAATAAAATTATGGTCAACAACCTTATGGTCAACAACCCATACAGTCAAGCATACAAACAATTAGCACAGGTTGAAAAAGAACAACAGCAACATGCTCAAATACATCAATTGCCAATGCCAAGAGTAAATATGGTTTTAAAAAGAGATCGCAACACTGATCAAAGATGGTATAATTTACCAACAGTAAATGAGGTTGCCATGGTCTTTAAAAATGAGGAAGGTGAACCACCTTTTCACCGGGATATCAGAATATATCCATTCAATGAGGACCAACCTTTTATAAACATAAATATATTAAGTTGTAATTTGGATCCAATGACATATCCAATTGTCTTTCCAAATGGTGAACCAGAATAGCAAAGTTATCCCAATAGTAAAGTTCGTGTTAGATGCAATATTTCTATACTGGAATATAAAGTGGCACGAACTGCTATTCTGGATTATTTTAATTCTATTTTATGTGGGGTAAACTCACACAGCAATGGATTATTGATTCCTATCTACAAGTCAAAGCAAATAATCTAAATTTTATCAAATTTCAACAAGCTTCAGTAGAACAATATTGTGAATTGATGGATTATGTTGCTGAATTGGCTACCAACAAAGACGTTCCAGCTGGAAGAGCAATAATTTTGTCATACAGTTTCCAAGGATCTCCTCACAATATGCAAGAAAGATATAATGATGCCATGGCTTTTGTCACAAAATTTGGAAAAACAGATTCATTCATTACATTCACATGTAATCCACAATGGCCAGAGATCAAGGAAAATTTGAATCTTGGCTAAAATACTTCTGACCGAGCAGATTTAGTGGCAAGAGTATTCAAAATAAAACTCAATTCATTAATACATTATATAACTAAAGTACAGTTATTTGGAAAATGTGTGGCTTTTGTTTATACCATTGTATTTAAAAAACGCCTGCCACATGCACACAGAGAGTGGATTCAGTAATTGCTGTTGAATTGCCAGATCCAGAAAAATATTCAAAACTTTATGAGATTTTAACACATAGAATGATTCATGGGCCATGTAGAGATATCAATCCAAATTCACCATGGGCCTCATTCTATTATCGGCCGTAGGAGATGCGGGGCCGCAAGGACCGGCCGCAGGCTATTTGCGTATTCTATTCCCTTCCGGCCAGGGGCTCCGGCAGGCTTGCTGCCGGCGCCTTGTAATCCCTTGAGGCCGCACGCGCCGCAGTAAAGCCTTTGATCTTAAACGGCCGCAAGAGTTTCGGCCGCAAGAAAACCCCGGTTGCTATTCAATTGCTACTGGAACCCTCTCGGCAAGGCTAAAACCGAGCCGCAGCTTACTTGCACCAAAAAGGTCCCGCAAGCACACAATTAAGCACATAATAAAGCCATCCTGCACTCTGATGAGACGATAAATCCATTGGAGGTGTTAGCATTAATAGCACAACATTCCCCTACACTCAAATCCGAAAATAATTTTTATTTTAATTCATGTCAAATATCCGTGGACAAAGTCACGAGGGCTTGGAGCACCTCAGACCCGCCCAGGCTACGGGACGGAAAATAAACCGTTAATGAAATAGCAGATTTGGGCTGATGTGCAAGCTTGAGAGGGGGTTGCTATTAATCCTCATGTCCCCCATTATGATCCCTAGCATTTACAGAGCTTTACAGGGCCATCTTGAATTTATATTTGCATTTAAAGTTTTCTGACCTTGCGGCCGGCCGTAAGGGGGATATCCTTGCCGCACCGTCTATTCCAAATTGCAAGGTAAAGGTAGCTCTACACGGGGGCCGTTAGACGGCCGCAAGGAATCACAGCTTTGCCGCAGTTTTACGGCCGATAATAGAATGAGGCCCCATGTATGGAAAACAAAAAATGTTTAAAAGACTTTCCAAAACAATCTCAAATGCAAAATTATGCTAATTCTGATGGATACCCTTTGTATAAAAGAAGAGAAGAACAAACAGCTATTATCCGTGGCCACAAGGTTGATAATAGATATGTTGTTCCACATTTGCTAATGAAGTACAATGCACACATAAATGTGGAAGCTTGCACTTCTATTAAATCCCTTCCAATCCGGCTTTCGGCCCCAACATTCCACTGAGACAGCTCTCACTAAAGTCAACAATGACCTGCTTACTGCCAAGTCAAAAGGTCACTTTTCTATTCTCCTTCTTCTAGATCTCTCTGCTGCCTTTGACACTGTTGACCATCCACTTCTACTCCATATCCTCTCC
The DNA here is from genome assembly GCA_027410445.1 of Discoglossus pictus. Taxonomy (NCBI): domain Eukaryota; kingdom Metazoa; phylum Chordata; class Amphibia; order Anura; family Alytidae; genus Discoglossus; species Discoglossus pictus. Next base: position 101,587,257 of record CM050166.1, on the reverse strand, counting down.
TCCCTCGGTATTCGAGACACTGCTCTCTCGTGGTTCTCATCATACCTACAAAATCGATCATTGGCGGACCACAAGGATCTGTACTCGCTCCTCTTCTCCATCTACACTTCCTCACTTGGTACCCTTATAAACTCTTTTGGGCTGCAATATCATCTCTACGCAGATGACACCCAAATCTACCTCTCAGCACCAGATCTATCCCCCTCTCTTCTAACACATGTCTCCAACTGCCTCTCTAGTATATCCTCTTGGATGTCCACCCACCATCTCAAACTCAACATGTCTAAAACTGAACTCCTAATCTTCCCTCCCTCTCCCACAGCTTCAATTCCTCACATCTCTCTTACTGTCAACAATGACATCATCACCCCCTCCTCCCAAGCCCATTGTCTTTGGGTTCTTTTGGACCCCGCCCTGTCCTTCATACCTCACATACAATCACTAACTAAATCTTGTCTTCTCCATCTAAAAAACATCTCCAGAATTCGCCACTTTCTTACACAAGACACAACTAAAATCCTTATACACTCTCGCATCATCTCTCGACTGGACTACTGCAACTCGCTTCTTGCTGGCCTCCCCACCACCCGACTATCTCCACTTCAATCCATTATGAATGCCTCTGCTAGACTCGTCTTCCGTACACAACGTTCAGTGTCGGCATCACCTCTCTGTCAATCTCTCCACTGGCTTCCCATAGCCTCCAGAATAAAATTTAAAATCCTGACCCTAACTTTCAAAGCCCTCAACAAGTGCACTCCCCCATACCTTTCTGGTCTCATCTCCAAATACTCCCCCACACGCCCTCTTCGCTATGCTAATGACCTTCTTCTTTCCACAACTCTTGTCACCTCTTCTCACTCTCGCCTTCAGGACTTTTCTCGTGCTGCCCCTATTCTCTGGAACTCCTTGCCTCGCTCCACCAGACTATCCTCCAACCTCAAATCATTCAAATCCTCTCTAAAAACACATCTCTTTAAAGAAGCATATCACCTCCCACCCTAACACACTCTCAAATCTCTCTCCCTCCTTTTCCTCACACAATACCTTTAGGATGTAAGTCTGCGAGTTTCAATCCCACAAGGTGTTTTAGGGAAAGCACCATGGACACTGGATTCCAAACTCAAAGACAGGGCCCTCCTTGTTTTACTATGTGTTAATTTGTATGTATCTTTGTCTTGAACTTATCTTATGTACAGCGCTACGGAATATGTTGGCGCATCATAAATAAACGATAATAATAATAATAATATACAAACGGTATGATGCAGCAACTGTTATTGTGCAAGATGCACAAAATGAAAATGAAAATCCAATTTTACATGACGAACTTTCTAATTATTAATATGCTCGCTATGTCAGTGCTCCTGAAGCAATGTGGCATCTTCTGAAATTTGAGATGCATGATCGGTCACATGCTGTGTATCGATTAGCTGTACATTTGCCACAAAGTCAGTTTATTTGCTTTACTGCAGGCAATGAAAGACCTGCCTTAGCCCAAAGTGAACATCGAGAAACAACACTTACTGCTTGGTTTCAATTAAACTGCCAGGACACTCAAGCCAGACAATTTTTATACATTGAGATTCCATATCACTATGTATTTGTAAATGGTCAATGGCGACCATGAAAAAGAGATACTCATAGAATTATACCACAAATGTATACAGTCAGTCCAAGAGGAAGTGTTGCACTCCTAAAAGCGTTAATGGAAATTCAAAAAATATTTCTTGCTCATGGATTAAATTGTGCAAGTTTTAATTTGCCTGATCCAGGGCTTATAAATGACATCAACATATGATGATTATGACACTGAGCTCCAACAACAAAAAACACAAAAAAAACAGGCAACTTTAAATACTTCACAATTGCAAGCATTTAATGCCATCACAAATGCTGCAGATGATTAAATGGTCAAAGACCGTTATTACTATGTAGATGGCCCTGGTGGGTCAGGAAAAACTTAAATGTACAATTGTTTGATAAGTTACATTTAAGAACTGGGTCAAATAGCAATGCCATTTGCAACAACTGGAATTGCTGCACTTTTGTTAGAAGGTGGCAGAACTGTGCATAGTGGATTTAAACTGCTAGTTCCCATTTTAGAAACATCCATGTCAGATATTTGACTGAATTCTTTACAAGCAAAAATATTTTAAAAAAAGTAAATGAATTATCATAGATGAGGCATCAATGCTGTCATGTCATGCCTTGCAATGTATTGATAGATTATTAAAATAAGTGATGGATAATAATTTGCCATTTTGGTGGAAAGGTGATGTTGTTAGGAGGAGATTTTAGACAAACATTACTTGTTGTGCTACATGGAAATAGGACTGACATCATTGAAACATGTATCAAGACAAGTAAACTGTGGAAAATATTTACACACCTCAAATTAGAATTAAATATGAGATCTGAAGGCCAAAACAAATTCAACGATTGGCTCATTCTAATTGGAGAAGGGATTCATCCACAAATAAATTCAATGATGATACCATTGAAATTCCATCAAAAATGGTTTGCAAGGAATCACTCATATCGGCAATCTTTTTAAACACTCTCAATAATGACAATTACTCAGACATTGCACTCAAAGGGATATTAAGTTCCAAAAATATAGATGCCTTGAATCTAAATAATGAAATTTTAAAATTAATCACGCACCCCAAAATAATTATTACAGTGCAGATTCAGTTCTGACTGATGATAAAGACAGTGAATCTAACTTTAGTATAGAATTTATTAATTCTTTAACACCATTGAAAAAAGGGGCAATTGTCATGCTATTGAGAAATATGAATCCCAAAAAAGGAATTTGTAATGGGACCAGATTAATTGTGCATCATTTAAAAGATCATTTCATACATGCAGAAATTATGACTAAAGGTGAACAAGTTTTTATACCAAGAATTGATTTGGCTCCAAGTGAGAGTGGTTTGCAATTTCTAGTTATCATGGCATTTGTCATGACCATAAATAAATCCCCAGGACAAACTTTTAAGTCTGTGAGTATTTTTTTACAGGAACCTGTTTTTGCACATGGACAACTCTATGTTGCTTTTTCAAGGTGCACAAATCCAGATGATATTAAAGTTTAAATTGAAGACAACCCAAGTTAGGGTGATCTATTACACGATGGAGGCATTTTTTAAAAAAACATTGTGTACTATGAGGTTTTGTAAACAGTGGTTTCATTTCCACTTGTGGATGAGGCAGGATTGATGGATGTGGGCTGAGTGCCATAGTTTTGAAAGTGAAAAGATAAACATAAATGTGTAACGTAGGGAAAACAAGCTCCCACAGCCAATTTACTGGTATACCGCAAATTACTCTGCTTGATTAGCATGGGGGCCATAGCTTAGAATCCAGCTCTTCCCCAGGGCAGCTGATCCAATTGTCTCCAGATTGTATCAACTCTCTTTCTTATATACAGTATTTCACATAAATTAGTATGTTTTGGGAGAACAAAAGTATTCCTCAGAGATATCTGTCCCTGGCCAAATTACCAACATATATTTTTAGTGTGCACACCTTTAGATAAATAATACACCAACACAAAGTTCTGGTATAAAGCTTTCTCTCGCCTAATTTTATTACGTCAGTCGTCATTTATATAGTTTTTAATAATCAAATAAAGTTACAACTAAGCAAAACATTAGGTTTAATTCAACACTTCATTGGTTCTAATGTGTCTGCTTTTACGGGATCTTGGACAGGTAGTTTAGGGAGTCTTCAGGTCTCATCCCACAAGTTGAGACAAAGGAAAGATGGCGCTCTCCTTCTAGTGTCCAAGGTGTGGTAGCTGTCGTCATCCTTGCTAGATAGGAAGTAGTGTTGCCGGCATCTTGTATGCGGAAGTAGTGAATCCTCCATTTTAGAGTTCCCAATGATTCAGCATTATTAATAAAACTTTGGTTATATGATAATACTGCAAAGATAAGATATATAAGTAGGTGCACGAATACAGTTATGCATTTGGTACTGATCCCAATCCATAACAAGAACACCCCTGACATTTATGTAAATAAAATATCTTTTCATGTGACAACACTGAAGAAATGACACTCTGCTACAACGTAAAGTAGCAAGTGTATAGCCTGTATAACAGTGTAAATGTACTGCCCCCTCAAAATAACTCAACACAAAGCCATTAATGTCTAAATCATTGGCAACAAAAGTGAGTACACCCCGAAGTGGAAATGTCCAAATTGGCCCCAAAGTGTCAATATTTTGTGTGGCCACCAATAAATTCCAGCACTGCCTTAATCCCCATGGGCATGGAGTTCACCACAGCGTCACAGGTTGCCACTGGAGTCCTTTTCCACTCCTCCATAATGACATCACGGAGATGGTGGATGTTAGAGACCCTGCACTCCCCCACCTTCTATTTGAGAATGCCCCACAGATGCTCATATAGGCATATATATACACACATGCCTATATGTGTATATATGGTTTATATAATATCTTGTGTTGATTCCCCCATATGCACTTACCTGATGATGTCAGATGCTGCCGCCACTGTCTCTGCATCGCTGTTTATGTTCAAACTGAGGGTTTTATCTCATATCAGGGTTTTGTGCTCTTTGTGCCTTATCCGGTTATCTGTCATTTAGGGATTATTTCAACTACCGTTCCTCAGTATAGATGTATACTTTTGGTGGTGGCAGTGTCATGGTCTGGGCCTGCATGAGTGCTGCCGGTACTGAATGCCAACATGTACTGTGACATACAGAAGCAGAGCATGATCCACTCCCTTTGCAGACTGGGCCGCAGGGCAGTATTCCAACATGATAATGACCCCAAACACACCTCCAAGACGACCACTGCCTTGCTAAGAAAGCTGAAGGTAAAGGTGATGGACTGGCCAAGCATGTCACCAGACCTAAACCATATTGAGCATCTGTGGGACATCCTCTACTGGAAGGTGGGGAAATGCAAGGTCTTTAACATCTATGATGTCATCATGGAGGAGTGAAAGTGGACTCCAGTGGCAACATGTCAAACTCTGGTGCCCGTGAGGGTTAAGGCAGTGCTAGAAAATAATGGTGGCCACAAAAAATATATTGACACTTTGGGCACAATTTGGACATTTCCACTTAGGAGTGTACTCACTTTTGTTGCCAACAGTTTAGACATTATTGGCTGTGTGTTGAGTTATTTTGAGGGGACAGCAAATTTACACTGTTAAACAGGCTGTACACTTACTACCTTACATTGTAGCATTTATTCAGTGCTGTCACATGAAAAGATATAATAAAATATTTACAAAAATGTGAGCGGTGTACTCTCTTTTCTGAGATACTGTATATAAAGGTATTTAGGTATAAGTTTAGTTTCTCACACTTGATTTGCATTTTTTATTTAAAGTCCAACTTTTCAGAAATGTAACCAGAGTATCTATCTTGCTGTTTTGCAGTTTAGAATATTCCCACAGGCCAAAACTGGAATCAAACCTGTAACTGACATTTTGCTGATCCAATGTGTACTTATACCCACACAAAGCACCTGAAATACTACAATATTTCCAGTCGCAAGTCAAACAGTGCATAGTGGATTCTTGTGCAGGATTTGTGTGCTCTAAATAGCATCATAGTTTTCTAAACAGCAAATGTACCTTTACCAATTCAGTCCTTTTTTATGCTCCACATGCACTATAACTTTACACAGTGATAGTCCATATCAGTTTACATATACCTATCAAGGTAAGCAACTCACCTGGATAAAGCTCCCCCTGTAGATGATGCAGACATATATTATTGCATACAGGTCATTGTAATACCTACTTTTTCATGCCCAACCTATAACAGATTTCTTTAACACATAAATGGAGCTATTTACAGGGATGTTCAGAGGACCCTGACACACACCTTTGGCACCACCCTGACCATAGCCTAAATGTTCCTTCTTCACCATGTTCTTTGTCACCTTGCTTATGGTGCCTCACATGTTGGAAAAGAGTGGCTGTTATTTGATACACAGAAATACTGCTGCTGTCACACACTTTTGTTTGTACCAGTCATGTGTCATTTGTGCACATACAAATAAAAATCCTCAAAAAGGGAAACATGGTCACCTTCCCCATGCAACATGCTTCCTGCCTGTCTGTGATACAAAACCATACTTGTTATAATGGATATGTAAAATAGCTAGACATCCGGCCCTTTGGCTCTCCCTGTCCTGCCCACCAGGGCAGGACACTTTTGTTTGTACCAGTCATGTGTCATTTGTGCACATACAAATAAAAAAACTCAAAAAGGGAAACATGGTCACCTTCCCCATGCAACATGCTTCCTGCCTGTCTGTGATACAAAAACATACTTGTTATAATGGATATGTAAAATAGCTAGACATCCGGCCCTTTGGCTCTCCCTGTCCTGCCCACCAGGGCAGCATGTCACCTCGGCAACGGACCTTGCGTTGCTCCTCCATGCCCTGCACACACAGTAACTTGTGAACATGTGCCAACTTGGCCGCACAGTGCTTTTGGAGGGCAGTGCAGACTGAGCCCTGAGCCTGCACATAGAGGTTGTGCGAGGAGACAGAGTAGCCGGAGCACAGCACAGTGCAGTGTCAGTGGGAAGGACACAAAAGGGAGGAAGAGCACGGACAGCTCCCGGGACACAGTCCGGATCAGGAGCAGGATGGAGAGGCTCAAGTAACCAAGGTCCTATCACTGGGATCAGATGTGGTATAACAGATCTCCTGTAGTGCTGCTGATTACTTAGTAACAGATTATTATCCCTTGCTCCAATCAGTGTGTCCTAATCAGAGTAATTACATGCCATGGTGTGTGCAGGAGATCTGTGACACAGCATCTGAGCCCAGTGATAGGACTCTGGTTACCTGAGCCTCTCCATCCTACTCCTGATCCGGGCTGTGTCCCAGGTGCTTGTGAGGAGCTTGATCTGGGAAGTAGGGGGTTAGCAGTCTGCTAGGGGGGCAGGATCGGAACAGTGCAGTGCCAGAACAAGCATGTGCCTACTACTGCCGAGCACATGGAGGAGCCAGGAAGAGCAGATCTGATCTTCTCAGGGGCTGCCCATCCTACTCGAAGCACACCTCAACCCAGGATGAGTGTGTGTGACAGGCTCAGTGTGTGTGACAGGGTGAGTGTGTGTGATAGGTGTGTGATATACCACATTTTTGGGGGACAGTGTAAAAGCCGGAACGGAACGGAACAGGCCGTAACAGGCCATTTATAAAAGAAATCAATGACAATATCACTGGGATGTGTTAGATATTATTGAGAACAATATTTAAGAACCAAAACAAATTCAATATAATACTTTTTTAAGCCTTTAAAAACCCAAAAATCACACGGAACAGGCAAAAACAGGCCGGAACATACACTTTATGAAGGCAATCCATGCTAAAATCATTGGGATGTGTTAAATATATTTGAGAACTATATTTAAGAGCTAACCCCAATCTAATAGTATGCTTTATTAACCCTTTAACATGCCAGAATACAATATTTCAGAAAAATGACCCAGAACGGCCGGCTTTCCAGATGGTCAAAAATACCAAACTCACCAAATACACAGAACTAGATGGGATTCATGTAATAACCTTCATAAATTCCACAGAAAATAATTTAAAGTATCCATTCCGGGCCAAAATACAATATTTTGCGAAATGACCCGGACAGGCGACTTTTAAGAGGGTCAAAAACACCAAATTCACCAAATACACATAACTAGGTGGGATTCATGTAATAACCTTCATAAATTCCACAGAAACTAATTTAAAGTACCCACTCCGGGCCAAAATACAATATTTTGCAAAGTGACCCGGAACGGCGGCTTTCCAGATGGTCAAAAATACCAAATTCACCAAATACACATAACTAGGTGGGATTCATGTAATAACCTTCATAAATACCACAGAAAATAATTTCAAGTACCCATTCCGGGCCAAAATACAATATTTCGCTAAATGACCCGGAACGGCGGCTTTCCAGATGGTCAAAAATACCAAACTCACCAAATACACAGAACTAGGTGGGATTCATGTAATAACCTTCATAAATTCCACAGAAACTAATTTCAAGTACCCATTCCGGGCAAAAATACAATATTTTGCAAAATTACCCGGAACAGTGACTTTTTAGAGGGTCAAAAATACCAAACTCACCAAATACACATAACTAGGTGGGATTCATGTAATAACTTTCATAAATTCTAAAGAAACTAATTTCAAGTATCCATTCCGGGCAAAAATAGAATATTTCACAAAATGACCCGGAACAGCGACTTTTTAGAGGGTCAAAAATACAAAATCCACCAAATACACATAACTAGGTGGGATTTATGTCAATATGTTCTTTATTTAGTATGTAGTATTACTCAGCTCACAGGTTGTTTTTAGCAAGGATGTTTTGCAATATATAATGTATTGCTATGGGCTCTGAATAGCTGCATTTTACTTTTTCACCTATTGGGGATGCTAAAGACCTTATGGTTTCTGCAAAGACAATGTAGACCCTCTTTCAAGTGAAAACGGTTGCCCTTATTTGGTGTGGAGGTGGATCTTTTGCAGCAATTGGTGTGTTCTTTAATTGCTTAAAGAAACTAATTATAAAAAGTATTTCTACATCATGAGTGCTGTGTATATGACAAAGTTTGAGCAACTTCTACCAACTGAAGCTCTAGAGATTTTGAAAAATCCTGTAGTAGGTAAAATATCAACTCTCCCAGCTGATAAGCCAAGATGTGGGCAGGTGTTTGTTTATAGCTATGATGGACAGATTCATAAAAAAGTGACTGGAGATGTGATCAGTTCAATTGGATTCAGAAAGGAAGGCATTTGCTGCCAAGGAGGGACCCTCTCATAAGAAAGACTACTTTACTTTCAAAGACTAATTAATGCAGAGCAAGTGTTGTTTCACAGATATGCGTATGAAGTGCCTGATGGAAGTATAAACAGGATACTAGTCCATTATCTGGGACAGTATGAGAGACCTCAGCCATCTATACCTCATGGAAATATGAAAAAATATACAATGAGAGGTCATGTACGTACCATGCCATCTGTGTTGTCAGAAGCAGTCGGGCAAAAACACTTTAGCCCATTTAAGTTTTATCAGCGTAAAATAGCAACAACTGTAGCATCAGCTGAATATCTAAAAGTAATGCTTCCTAAAGATACACAACAAATAAAAAATAAACTGAAATATGAGAAAAATAAAAGTAGAATCAGCCATGATGACCTATATGGTGTGTATGAACTTCACTATGCACTGGAAGGGTTTGTCTGTGAATATACCCTTGTCCCTGAGGTATCTGTAATCTTGGCTCTTCCAGAAATTATTAATATTTTTGAAGAAGTGATCATGTTGAAAGCAAACACACTTCTGTCTTAAGATACAACGTTTAACCTTGGAGACTTTTATGTGTCACCTTTAATTTTTCAGTGTGCTTTCTTTGAGGAAAACCCAGCAATCCCTTTGGCTATAATGATCCATGATAAACGCACAACAAATGTGCATGAGGGTTTTTCTTCATTTGTAGGAAAACGCATACCCCAGATCAACAATGATTCTCTTGTTATAGTCACTGATAGAGAAGCAGTCATTGTGAATGCTATTGAGAAAGCAATTCCAGGTTGTACACACGTGCTTTTTTGGAATCATATTATAAAAGATGTAGAGTTCTGGGTCTCAGCACATAAAGGAGGAAAAATTGATCGGAAAGTTTATACCAACAATATCCTTAAACTTATGGATAGTGAGAGTGAACACGAGTTTCAGAAATTGCTTCAGAAGTTGGAGGTAAAGTGTAGTGCAGGCTTTCTTGACTATTTTAATCAGAAGCTTAAAAAAACCATTGTGAATAACTGTGGCAGATGGCTCTTGGAAAAAAGAGAGATCTACAAGAAAACCAATGGCATTACCACTAATGTATCTGAGAGCATGAATGCTGTGTTCAAGAGGCTTTGTATGGAGAAGGAAGTGAACATGGATGAAATGGTTTTAACATTTTATTTCCTTCAGACATATTATCAAAAAGAAATTCTTAGAGGCCTGTGTGGAACTGGAAATTACCACCTCTCAGCAGAACATGGCATTCGACAACTAAATCCTGATACTACACAGTTTCCAGAAGACTGTGTTCCTGTGGATGATATTGTGCACTTCATAAAGCATGGAAAGATGGAAACAGACCATGAACTTCAAAGAAAAGACCGTAAAGCAAAGACAATAGAAGGTCTAGCAGATTTAATAATAAAACAGAACCGCATTTTCTTACAAGCACAGTCTGGCTGTTTTGTTATCAGATGATTACGTCAGAAAGAACATGTGGTGAAATTATTCCCAAGAGAAACATGTTCTTGCAACAGTTCCAGGTCTTGCTACCATATTATGGCAGCCCGGATTTCTGTAGGAAAGGGTCTACATGAGACAAAGGTGATGCATTCTTTGAAAAAACTGAGGATGAGTGGACGAAAAGGAAAATCTGGAAGAAAAAAACCAAGGCAAAAGGATGAGTTAACCATACTGCCTGCATCCGATTCCGTTTTGATAAATTCTTATACTACGAATGAAGCCTCCCAACTGGAAAAGAAGGCAAATGGAAATAAAGATGGTGATAAAGAAATGGTACTATCATCCTTTGCCTTAGATCTTGAACAAAAAGTCCCTTATATTACAAGCACCCCACAAAAAATTAAACAAGGAGAACTTGTAAGAAAATATGAACCTGTTCCATGGGAATCTACAACAGGCTATCCACGCATGAGAAATGCAACCATACAAAGAGTCTACATCAATGCAATAGAAATGAAATCGCTTCTGGATCAAAATTGGTTAGTTGATACTGTCATTGAGGGCTTCCTACATACTAAAGCTAGTCTGGAGACTGTTAAAAGTACAGATGTTGATGTGTGTGTCATCAGTCCGTTTATTATGCAGTCCATAGAATTGCAAGGGTATACAACAAGTGTCCATAACTTTGGTACAAACTTGGATGTTATGGTGAAGGACATCTGGCTCATCCCAACAAACATATACAATTCTCACTGGATACTAATTATTGTGTTCCTTCAAATGGAAAATTATTCTGTATCTTGATTCCAAACATGGTTTCTCCAACAAGTATACTGATATCCTGCAAACTTTTTTAGAGATGCAGTCAGCTTAATCAATAAATTGATCTGAGTGGATCATTCATGCACCTACTGATATACCAGTTCAACAAGACAGTTACAATTGTGGGGTATTTGTATGTCTGTTTGCACATGTGTTGTGCAGTGGCTCCTCAGTCCCATTCCCAGTAGACATGGTGCCTGTAAGGCAGTGGATTGCCACAGAACTTCTCAGCAAAAAAAACTTTCTTCCGCTGCCAAGTGCAACTCAGAGTCAACAAAGGAGAATGAAGACGCAAATACATCATAAAGTCATGAGCAATTTCAAAACCCCTGTTTCAAGAAATGTGCCTAATCAATCATTGTCCACAATAGAATTCTTATCTTCAACAATTGAACAATATTGTAACTCACGTTGGACTTCGTGTTTAATGGGTAATTTGTGCAAGAAACCAAAGAATGACACAATGGTTCTGTGCCAGGGAGTATGTCAGGACTGGTACCATCTATCCTGCCTTGAAATAACTCAGGCTCCCCGTGGCATATTCAAATGTCCAAACTGCTGTCAAAACAATGCTGAAGGCTGATATGTTTTCATCTATAACATGATGTTGCTTAATGTCAGATTATTATTTCAGTGTTGAAAAGTGTTAAAGGGACACTGCAATGGTTCAACTTTCATAACTATAAAACAAGCTTATTATAAATATTATTCCAATATTACGAAGTTGCAACTAAATCTAAGAAACTGTATCCTATTATACTGTATATTGCTATATTGCTATGTATATTGTTATAAAATATGTAAATAATTTGGAATAATTTGAAATAAAATACAAGTTTCATTGAATAATCTGATTAAGATAAATCTATTTTTTTATAAAAGAGAAATTGTTATTGATACATTGGAATATATTGATATTAATTCACATAAATAAGTACAGATTATTATAATCCTGGCAAAAAAATGAACTTTGAGAGCAAAAAAACTACTAAGCTCCGTACTGGCAAGATCCAAAAAAGAAGTTCATGGATACATATTACGGGGGTATCTGAATACCTTTGATGCATTTGAATACAGAATGACTGGTTATTGGTATAAATGGAAAAACTGTATCTATAATCTTAGTTGGGGGGAAAAATGGAAAATAAATTTTAGTTTCCAGGAATATTAAGCATAAAACAGGAAAGACTTAATTTTAGTTCATAAGGTAGAATGACAACAAGATGGATGCAGGGAGACATGCTAGAGCTTTCTTACCCCTGAAGAAATATTGCTGCAATTAAATTGTGAAGTTTATATTCCAGTCAATTTACAAACATGTAATATCTTGTATTGACAGATAAGTAATATTTGAAATGTGATATGATATTTTGAAATGTTTTCAACATATTTCCTATGGCCTAAATTTAATTTTTTTTTGGATAAAGAATTGGAATTTCCTCCCCTTATCTCCCTCCCCTGTGTCTCCTGCCACATCTCTCTCCCCTGTGTCTCCCTACCCTGTCTCTTCCTGCCCCTCTTCCCCCTGTGTCTCTTCCTTCTCTCTCTCCCCTGTGTCTCCTCCCCCTCTCCCCCGTGTCTCCTGCCACATCTCTCTCCCCCGTGTCTCCTGCCACATCTCTCTCCCCTGTGTCTCCTTTCCCCCTCTCTCCCTTCCCTTTCTCTTCCCCTCCCCTGTGTCTCTTCCCCCTCTTCTCCCCTGTGTCTCTTTCTCTTCTCTCTCTCCCTATGTCTCTTCCCCCATACCCCTCTCCCCCCTGTGTCTCTTCAAATGTATCAAAGGTACCCCTCTACCCCATGTCTCTGCCCCCAACCTCTTTCTCCCCTCTGTGTCTCTAGCCCCCACCCCTCTCCCTCTCTCTGTGTCTCTTCCCCCTTCCCCCCTCCCCCTGTGTCTCTTCCCCCCACCTCTTTCCCCACCCCGGTGTCTCTATCCTCCACCCCTCTCCCCCCTGTGTCTTTTCTCCCCCTCTCCCTCCCCTTTTGTTTTGCTATTGCGTCGTCTGTGCTGGCCACGAGCGCGCCCCTGGCCGTCTGCGCAATGCGCATGCTTGACTTGTGTCACAATGCGCATGCACAACTCTCAACTTTTGCAAATGTTTGTAATTGCGAGTTGTCGGTCATGCAAATATTATCATTGGGTGATGACAACTCGCAATTACGACAACGACAATGACATGGACTTAGACTTTGGCGCTGGTGCATGCCTCGCTTTGCGAGGTACGCACGTGCCAGCCTGCAATGAATGCCCCGCCCCCTCTTCCTCCCCTTTGTCTCTTTCTCCCCCTTCTCTCTGTCCCCCCTCTCACTCCCCTGTGATTCTTTCCCCCTCCCTCCCCTGTCTCTCTTTCCCCTCTCTCCCTCCCCTGTCTTTTCCCCTCTTTTTTTCCCTCCCCTCTCTGCCCTGTCTTTCCCCCTTCTCTTCCCCCCTCTCCCTCCCCTGTGTCTCCCCCTCTCACTCCCGTGTCTCTTCCCCCTCTCCCTCCAATGTGTCTGTTCCCCCTCTCATGTGTCTTTGTCCCCCCTCTCTTGTCTCCTTCCCCCCTCTCCCTCCCTTGTGTCTCCTTCCCCCTCTCCCTCCCTTGTGTCTCTTCCCCCCTCCTCCTCTGTGTCTCTTCCACCCTTCCCCTGTGTCTCTTCCCCCTCCCCTGTGTTTCACCCCATTTCCCTCCCCTGTGTTTCTCCTCCCTCTCCCTTCTCCTGTGTCTCTTCCCCCTTTCCCTTCCCCTGTTTTCCCCCTCCGGTCTCTTCCCCCTCTCCCTCCTATGTGTCTCTTCCACCCCTTCCTTTGTCTCCTTCCCCCCTCTCCCTCCCGTGTGTCTCATCCCCCCCTACTCCCCTTACCTCCCCCCCCCCCGATGCTCCCTTGGGCAGCCACTTACCTTGCTGCTCCAGCCCTGGCGGCACGTCCCTGGCTGCACGTCCCTGGCAGCATAGTGACGTAGCTCACGTCGGTGCAATGCAGCAAGGTAAGTGGCTGCCCGAGGGAGCATCGGGGGGGGGCCGGAGGATATCTTGGGGGTAAGGGGAGTAGGGGGGATGAGACACACGGTAGGGAGTGGGGGGAAGACACCAGGGGAGAAAGAGGGGGGAAGAGACGGGAGGGAGGGGGGTTAGTCAGTGTGCGGGTTTGTTGGTCACGTTTGCGGGGTTGTGGGAAAACCTTGCAAACGTTCCCAACAAAAACGCAAACCGATAATTATATATATGACTAGCAAATTGAGGATAGTGTATTAATGTTTGATGTATTTGGCAGTGTGTGTTGTTGATTATGCATGTTACGTTGAACGCGTGTGTAGGGTTGAAGTGTAGGTGTCTACGCGCGTATGCGCTCTGTGGTGCAGTGAGGAGTGCGTTGAGGGCTTCGCTTTGCGAAGCCCACAACGCACTCCTCACGTGTTGTTTTGAAGTCAACACTGCGTGCTTTGCACGCAGACGGCTTGACGCGCTTCGTGCGTCTGCGCTATGTTGGTACAGTGAGGAGCGCATGTGTAGGGTTGAAGTGTAGGTTATGTTTATTTATTTATTTTGCTATTTTTTGTTTATTTTGTTATAACTTCTTAAATACTATTCCATTTGACTTGAAACTTCAGTGACATGCTGCTAGGCCCCTCACAGTGTTGTGTGTAATTTTTTAATATAGTATTAGTAAAGTTATGAGCTTAATTGTATTTACGTTTTTGATCTGCAATTATGTGCTTGGTTGAATGGGTTTGCGAGCTCGGGTGTCTCTAGTTAGATATAGGCTTGATTTGCGAGCTTAGTTGTCTCTAGTTAGATATAGGCTTGATTTGCGAACTCCGTTCCCTATACTTTAACACGTTCTTTTTTTACGTTCTTGCGGCAGCCATTTTTTTCCCCACATATTTTTTTCTTTCATTTGGAACATTTTAAATACTGCTCGTTTTGGCTTCAGCCTTTTTTATGCAGTATTAGCGAAGTTGGGAGCCTAATTGTAGTTACGTTTTTCATCTTAGTTTACGTCGTTGTTTGAATGGATTTGCGAGCTCGATTGTCTTCAATGCCTATTTAAAATACCTTTAAATAGGCATTATTACCTAAACTGGGCCATTTATTTACCTAGTTATGTGTATTTGGTGAATTTGGTATTTTTGACCATCTGGAAAGCCGTTGTTCCGGGTCATTTTGCGAAATATTGTATTTTGGCCCGGAATGGATACTTGAAATTATTTTCTGTGGAATTTATGAAGGTTATTACATGAATCCCACCTAGTTCTGTGTGTTTGGTGAGTTTGGTATTTTTGACCATCTGGAAAGCCGTTGTTCCGGGTCATTTTGCGAAATATTGTATTTTGGCCCGGAATGGATACTTGAAATTATTTTCTGTGGAATTTATGAAGGTTATTACATGAATCCCACCTAGTTCTGTGTATTTGGTGAGTTTGGTATTTTTGACCATCTGGAAAGCTGCCGTTCCGGGTCATTTTGCGAAATATTGTATTTTGGCCCGGAATGGGTACTTGAAATTAGTTTCTGTGGAATTTATGAAGGTTATTACATGAATCCCACCTAGTTCTGTGTATTTGGTGAGTTTGGTATTTTTGACCATCTATAAAGCCGCCGTTCTGGGTCATTTTGCGAAATATTGTATTTTGGCCCGGAATGGGTACTTGAAATGAGTTTCTGTGGAATTTATGAAGGTTATTACCTGAATCCCACCTAGTTATGTGTATTTGGTGAATTTGGTATTTTTGACCCTCTAAAAAGTCACTGTTCCGGGTAATTTTGCTAAATGTTGTATTTTTGCCCGGAATGGGTACTTGAAATTAGTTTCTATGGAATTTATGAAGGTTATTACATGAATCCCACCTAGTTCTGTGTATTTGGTGAGTTTGGTATTTTTGACCATCTGGAAAGCCGCCGTTCTGGGTCATTTTTCTGAAATATTGTATTCTGGCATGTTAAAGGGTTAATAAAGCATACTATTAGATCTTAAATATAGTTCTCAAATATATTTAACACATCCCAATGATGTTAGCATGGATTGCCTTCATAAAGTGTGCGTTACGGCCTGTTTTTGCCTGTTCCGTTTGATTTTTAGGTTTTTAAAGGGTTAAAAAAGTATTATATTGAATTTGTTTTGGTTCTTAAATATTGTTCTCAATAATATCTAACACATCCCAGTGATATTGTCATTGATTTCTTTTATAAATGGCCTGTTCCGGCCTGTTCCGTTCCGTTCCGGCTTTTACACCGTCCCCATTTTTGGTATTGTTGTTTTGAAGATTAATTGTTATGAAAATGACATAAATTGTAATATGAATTCTTACCAGTAACAGTTAATCAAAAGTATATAATTTGCTGCTTTTTATAAAGCTATACAGTTAATATTAGCCTTCACTTTCATTCTCATCTATACCGTTGCCATCCCATTGATAATCTGGGCCTCGATTACTGGCCTGCTGGCATTGGGACAGTGAAAATCAGTAAGCGTGGGTGACACCAACCTCCCTAGCAACAGTGTACATAGCAACTTTCCTTTGCTCCGACACCCAATATTTGTTTTCATTTTCAGCATTCTTTGCACTGCTGTCATCTATGGCCCTTATTTTCTGTTGCATGACCTCCACATCTCTTCCCCTCCCTGATCCATCTACTCCATTTGCTGCCATGGCACTTCAACATCTACCTTACCACTATGACAGTGCCTTTGACAACGCTTTATCTCACTATGATAATGCTTCTGACAGCTGTGTTTAAGGAATGCTACTAATAATAGGGATTATGCTTAGCTTTCCCTTTTTTCACCAAGTTTTTCTCCCTTTTATATATTATATTTCCAGACTTATGTAACTCTGCATACGTTCATTTATATTCCACACATTTGCCATACTTAACAACATATAATAATTTAAGTCAGTGCTGCCTAAATGCAGCCAGAATGAGCATATTGTGACATTTTTGGGAGAGCCTGGTAATAACATTGTTGTCTCCATTTTGTATCCACTCTTTATCTTATATTTAAAAGTTTTGTATTGCTGATATAAGTCATCATCTTATCCTTTTTGCTCAGAAATACTACTTTGTACACCTCCTCTTTCACAGAATACTATTTTGGCTGAAGCCATAATAGAAAACCAACAAAAGCCAACTGTCTACATATATTTGCATTTGTGCATCAGTATTATTGTCCACCTTATGTTATCCAGGAACTATCATTATGTAGTACTAGCGAATTGCCCGTCAAAAAATGACGGCAATGAAATTGTAAGGTAGCTAAATTACTAAATGAATATAGTGTACCTATTTTGAAGCATTGTGATGAAGAGCTGGCAATCTGTGTTGATGTTGCTGCAGCATTAGTGGTGTGGAGCTGCTGTGTAAGCATGCTGAATGTGTGCACTGTGTGGTATGAATATCCGTAGGTGGTTTGTGGCGTTTTGCGAGTTTCTTGTGGTGTTTTGCGAGTTTGTTGTGGTGTTTTGCGAGTTTAGAGTGCTGTAGCCTCGTTTTCGTTTTGTTCAGCAGCCATTTTTTCTGTCGCTTAGATTTTTTTTTAGTCTCAAAAGTCTTTATTTCGAGTAAAATCGAGGTGTAAGTTGCATTTTTGAGGTCCTGGGTGCTCCCTCTTGGTGTAGGTAAGGTTTTTATGTATGTGCTGTGTGTATGTATTGTGTTTTAAATGTTTGTATGTCGGCGTGTTGCGTCCGATGTTTGCGAGGTCGTAATGTGTGGTAACGTGTTTCGTACGTTGTTTGCGTTCCTCGTAAAATTTAGCGAGTGTCGGAATTTGTGTGTCGTGTTTTTTGAGTAGCGACGTGAAGTTTGCGAGGGTTTGAGGCCCTTGCCCAGTGACCTCGCCAGCAACTGAGTCCCTCGCTTTGCGAGGGGCCTCAGTTGCTGACATGGAGCGCCTTCGGCGCTCCATGCCAGCAACAGTGGCCCGTGCCCAGTGACCTCGCCAGCAACTGAGGCCCTTGCCCAGTGACCTCGCTACGCGAGGGCCGCGGCTCGCTACGCAAGGGCCGCGGCTCGCTTCGCGAGGGCCGCGGGCTCGCTACGTGAGCCCGCAAGCGTGAGCAACGACCCGTACGCTCACAACTATATATGTGATACTGTATATAGTATAAGCCAATCACATTTGTCCAAATATTTTTCCTCATTGCCTTTATCCTTTAGCAAATGTTATAATGTATTGCTATACAGGTATAAGCTTCCGGTGAAAGGTAGCAAACTAAGTCCCTCCATGATGCACCTTTGATGCTTAGGGCTCCCACGTACCTGCTACAATAAAGATACCTTTTACTTAATTGGGCCATACATGTGGCATCATCAACTAATTACTGTAACAGGTTATTATTCAGTCTTGTTGTTTTAGCGAAATATGTATATGAGCGATGTATTCAAAGTAACAGTGTATGGAGTAAGTGAACCACCTTAAGGGCCTCATTCAGTTGCTACTTACTTGAGATTGGGGGCGCAAGTAGACATAGGCCCTCATTCAATTGCGATTTGGCCAACTGAATAGGGCTCTAAATAAGCACATAGCATATTTTTTTAAAGAAGTTTTTAGTTAGTGAAAACCTTTCTTTTGGATAGATGTTTACTAACTAAAAACTTCTTTAAAAAATATATGTTATGTGCTTATTTAGAGCCCTATTCAATTGGCCGAATTGCAATTGAATGAGGGCCATAGCAAGTTACTTTGCTACTCAAATGCCCTGTACTTGTGTGTCCCATTCGGGTTACTTACTGTGCGCTACTATGCCTTACTTTTCTCGTAAGCTAATTCCATCAAAGCCTTTGATCTTTAACGGCCGCAAGAGTTGTGGCCGCAAAAAACACAAATTGCTATTCAATTGCTCCCATTTACCTTTCTGTCAGGCACCTAAATGGTTAAGCACGAACAACAGGTTACTGGTACCAAGGAGGTCTCGCAAAGGTCTTACTTACAAATCATAGCACTAATTACTGTAAGCAAATAAAAAAGCAATCCTGTAAGTGATGTTTGGTTTTAGAATAATTTTTTAGGAGTAACGGAAGAAAAATAATATCTTTGGGAGTAAAGTAAGGCCAGATATTTTTGTAATTTTAAATCTTATTATTCATATTTTTATTAATGATATATGCCAATTACTGGAAGGGTGTGGTTTTAAACGGTTTGGAAAAAGAAAGACATCCTTTTTTAACCAGATAAACTTCCTTATTAAGTAAATTCTCTCTTATATCAAGAAAGAAGATTTTAGATTAAAAAGTCAAATTTTTATTAACATAATTAAAATAGAAAGTTTAAAACATATTTAAAATGCTAATAGCACAGACAGATACTTCCTGATAGTTCAATTATAATAAGCCTATCAAAATTATTTGCTGTATTTTTGTCACTGATACAAATTACTTATATTCTTTCATATTGTTAGTTTTTAGTCACTTTTTTTAGTCACTTTTACAAAAAGAACTGATACATAGGAATCCAAAAAAAACAGATACTTCGGTAAATATTTTTGGTGATACTATGGATCCTAGTGGTGGCTTTGGGAAATGTAAAACTGTAAAACTATCTTCTAACTGTGAATATTAAAGTGCCTGTGCTGAAAATAATAAATTAGTTACTAATTGAGTGAAAAGAAAAAAAATATATATATTTTTTAATTTTGAACTTGAAAAATGTTAAATTTAGGGGGGGTGGTCCCTAGCTATCTGTTATGGTGGAGCTGGGGTTCAATTACTTACCCCCTGCTAATTAGTGCAGCTGTCTACGCTATTCTAGTGAAGTGTTGCTATATATGTGATAGTCCTGGGGGCCCACCATTTACCCCTTAATGGCTAAATAGGGAAAGGTTTAAAATAAACCTAACTACACTTCTATAAATCCTATAACATCCCTAAAGCATTCATAATAACAAATTTTGTACTGAAATTAGCCAAAGAGAATATCACTCTAATATATAATTAAAATCAGTAAATGATAAATATCCACAACATACAAAGCAAATACAAATTCTCAATAATATAATTATATTTAAATATTAGATTCTTTCTATAAACAGATTATCCAATTCTTATCTTTGTATGTAGTGGATAGCGTCCGGATGGCAAAGGATTAGAACAGGCCGGGCCCGGCAGTCCAGAATTCCATCATTAGTGACATCACAAACCAGGACGTAACGCTGTGTCTACGGTGGCCGATGCGGGCGTTTCGCTGCTGTTTCGTCAAGGACCAGGATTAAATCAAGGTGGAGGTGAGTGTTTTTTGTGTGTAAAGGATTCAATTATCCTTTTAACCTTTTAATTTCTTTCTTTTAAAATATCTGCCAATTACTTCATTAGATATGAAATTTATCTTGATCCTAAGAATAAAGAGAGAAAGGGGGGAACAAAGAAAATAATTATAGACGAGAATATAGATAAATGTGGTAAAATTACTGTGTACATTCTTAATACATCAAGTTAATATTTTATTTATTGAGTGCAAAGGAGTACATTGATACTTTCATTATATAGTTTTCAATACTACTTTGTAAAAATTATTATTAAACTTTTTTTATTCATGCTAATATTAATATAATCGTTAATTTAATCTTTCTTTAATCTATGAGTCTTTTCCTTTATAATATGGTACTCCTGTAAATGCACATTTTCTTCATATAATTATATTATGTATTTTATCCTTTATTAAGAATATCCTCTTAATTGAATTTTGAATATATTTTAATTAACTCTTAGCATATTAGTTCCTTTCAATTTTCTAATCTTTGTTGGAATTAGTATTGCTTTACAAAAGCTACTGCTGTTTCAATATTATTTATTATATTGTTGTTACTAATATGTTGGTTAATCTTATATTTATTATGCTTAACATTTATCTATTTCATCTTGATGTAATAGTTTTAATAGTTACAACTCCAGGCTTGACTTTAAGTATTCTTAAGGTAGACAAAATATTTACCGAAGTATCATTTTTTTGGGATTCCTATGCATCAGTTCTTTTTGTAAAAGTAACTGACAATATGACAAGATATATAAGTAATTTGTATCAGTGACAAAAATAGAAATAAGCTTATTATAATTGAACTATCAGGAAGTATCTGTCTGTGCTATTAGTATTTTAAATATGGTTTAAACTTTATATTTTATTATGTTAATAAAAATTTGAGTTTTCAATCTAAAATCTTCTTTCTTGATATAAAAAATCTACTTGGAGAATTTACTTAATAAGGGAGGTTATCTGGTTAAAAAAAGGGTGTCTTTCTTTCTTTTTCCAAATCGTTTAATATAATAGGACAACATTCTCAAGCTGGTAAATCGCCATAAATAAATAATTGATTTCATGTTTTTATTTTTGTCATCAAGTTTTACGGGCTTCAACCTCCAAGCCTGTATGACTTCCATATTTCATTGAAGTCCTATGGGCTTGAATAATGAGTTACCGGCTTGGAAATTAAACATGAAATAATGTATTTGATTTTGGCGATGTGCAAGCTTGAGAATGTTGTGCTTTTAATGTCACCCATTGTGTTCCCCATCATTTACAGTGCTTTACAAAGCTGGATTGAATTTATATTTGCATTTACCGTGCTCCAAGTTTGCGGGCTTGAAACATGAGTTACGGGCTTGCGGCCGCTATCATGTTCAAGCACTCAAATGCTTACTGCCAATAGCATGGTTTGTGATTATCGGGAAGGGGGACTAACTAGCTCGCCCGGCGAATTGAATAGGTAACTAAAAGTAGAACTACTGGAGCCCAAAAGTAGCAAATTGGAAAATTACTTGCAAGTAACAGAATTGAATTGAATGAGGCCCTAAAACATTATTATGCTCATTTAAATAATCCTGCATTTCCTATAATTATTGGTTAAAAGTAACTCTTGGAAAATGAAGTATTTTCAGAAGCACTGTACATCACCTATGAATTATTTGTTGTTAGGACTCTAACTAACAACCTATTTTTTTCTGAAACAATATAGCAACAAGTTCCTTCACCATAGTTTGTTTCTGACTTAAACTGTATTCAAGAGTACCTACTAGAGAAAAGAGTTGTTGGGAATTATCTGTAAAATCATTGTACTAAAGGATTGTAACGTAAATCTAAATCTTGTGACGGACAGCATCTCATTTTTTGACATTGAGAGGTTATGATTTTTTTTTGTTGTTGCAAGATTTAGGCCCACATTAAATTCCAAGCCAATAACTCCAACGTGAAGCCCATAACAGCTGTGTGCTTGAAATTAGGCTGAGCTACGAGCTGGAGACGCAAAACCATATGTCAGCTGGCAGCTTTGCAGGCTAGAATGTACTCAATTAAGCAAGCCTGTAGTTACGGGTTTAGATGGAGCCAATGGAAACAGAGATCATCAGCATTGAATCACAAGAAAATGGAAGATGGATTTCAAAGTCCTACTGGGTTCACTTAAGATCTAAGAACTAACCCGCATTCCAGTCACAATGCAATATTAATAAAGCCGCAAATATGATATCCTATCTCATGCGAGTTACAGTATATGTATTAACACATTGATTGCCGGAATCGATATAACACAAAAAATATACATGAAATTAAGTATTTTCCTGAGCCGAGTTTGAGAATTTTGTGCTATTAATTCTAAGACCTATCACTTTCACTTGTAATACAAGTACAGTAGTGTGTTGGACTTTTAAGTAGTAAATGTAAGCATGAACAAACATAAATATATTATGATTTAAAAAGTTAAAGTTCTGTGAGAAAAAATACTGTGTGAACTGCTGGCTTTCCAAACATCCTTGTGCTGAACTCCTCACATCTTTTTCAAACTATGGTAAAGTATTTTTATAATTACGACCTATAAACAATATACTAGGTGCTTTACACTATTCATGAATTTATACTTTTATTAAATAGGCATATTAAAACCCAAAAAACGCTTCTAAGTACCGTATGTACTCGAGTATAAGCCGACCAGAGTATAAGCCGAGGCACCCATTTACCCACAATACTGGGTAAAATGAGTGACTCGAGTATAAGCCGAGGGTGGGAAATGTGCTGCCCCCTGTGTCCCTCTTGTGCCCTCTGTGTCCCCCTCTCTCTCCGTGTCTCTTCTCCCCTCTCCCTTCCCTGTGTCTCTTCTCCCCTCTCCCTTCCATGTGTCTCTTCCAACCTCTCCCTTCCCTGTGTCTCTTCCCCCTCCCTTATCACCCTCCTCAACCCCTCTCCTCAACCTCCCTCCTGATCCTCAACCTCCCTCCTCAACCTCCCTCCTCATCCTCCCTCCTCATCCTCCCTCCTCATCCTCAACCTACCTCCTCATCCTCAACCACCTCCTCAACCTTCCTCCTCAACCCCCCCATCCTCAACCCCTTCCTCACCCCCATCCTCATCCTCAACCCCCCATCCTCAACCCCCCATCCTCAACCTTAACCCCCCTCAACCCCAACCCACCTCCTCAACCTTAACCCCCTCACCCTTCCCCCTCAACCACCCTCAACCTCCCCCTCAACCTCCCTCAACCCCAACCCCTCTCCTCAACCTAAACCCCCCTCAACCCCCCTCCTCCACCTGAACCCCCCTAAATACCTCCCCCTCTCCCCTCACTTACCTGCTTGTGCTCCGGGCTCCGCTCCTTGACCCGTCGAGCATGTGACGTCACATGCGCGCCGCGTCATTAGCATATACCGGGTGCCGGCACCCGGTATATGCTAATGACGCAGCATGCATGTGACGTCACATAACGAGCGGCGCCGGGTCAAGGAGCGAGGCCAGAGCACAAGCAGGTGAGTGGAGAGGGGGGAGGTATTTAGGGGGTTTAGATGGAGGAGGGAGGTTGAGGGGGGTTTATGCTGAGGAGGGGGGTTTAGGTTGAGGAGGGGGGAGAGAAAGAGACATGGGGGTAGAGAGACACACAGGGGAGGTTAGAGACACACGGGGGGGTTAGAGACACACGGGGGTAGAGACACACAAGGAGGGTTATAGACACACGGGGGGGTTAGAGAGACACGGGGGAAAGTGACTCGAGTATAAGCCGGGGGGGCCCTTTTTTGCCTTAAAAAAAGGGCTGAAAAACTCGATATAGCTTATACTCAAGTTTATACAGTATATTAAAAGTGCTGAAGTATAAGACATGAAGGTACAGTCAATAAATGAAGATGTAAAATTGACTCAGTGGAAGTAAAATATATATAAATGGTAACTATTATCATAACACCATTGAAAAATCAATGATAAATTATCAGGTATAAATTAACACTAATGACACCAAAATAATGGGTATAATAGCAGGGCGATCCATAATTACTAGAGTGATCCTTAAATGACTGGTAACCAGATTGTCTAGAATAATCCTCATATACTTAAATAGCTTCATCCCAGGATTACAAAATATAAAGTACAGCACATATTTAAAATAATAAATAAAATAGAAAATGCATGACTATTGGTTCATGTGGATATAATACAGCAGTTGGAAATCAAAACAGCAATAGGCTTTAATGGCCTTTATACACAATACTTGCGATTATGCTGCTCAAATAGGAGCTTCACTGCTGTCAAGAATCATATTGGCACTAGTAGCGCTGATCCATAAGGCAGTCCATGCTCTAGGACAAACAAATGCTGACGGTCCGTTTCGGATGTTACACTAGCTTCCTCAAAGGCTCAAAATAGGTTGTTTTACATCTACATTTTTTGACTATAGTAAAGTTTGCAGCAGATGGCACTGCAGCTGCCACCTTATTGCACAGATAAGTATCAGAGTTTCTGGAAATTCTCTGCGCATTCACATCACATATCTATTGTGATCTAAGTAATATACATCAAAATATGTGGTATGTGATGTAATAGAAATGTTAATGTAAGAGAGGCATAGATATATGAATGGCACTACATGAAACCAGGTTTTAAAGTAGATCTGAGCCAAATAAGACTTTATTTACATGTAACGTTATCCTTCACTATATAAAAAAAAATAAGGATACAAAAAGTACTATAAATCAGAACACATGTTTAAATACTTTACTTAGAAATTAACTTCCCCACTCTATATTTACTAAGGTACTCATTAGGCCATGAAAACAGTTAATCTAAACATCAAATAGAGTGTAATGAGGACAGTGGTTCTATGTAGCATGAGTCCAGGTTATGTTTTTATGTATAACATGTAACCTCTCTCTGACTAACACACATAAAAGTTCTGAGAGTGTATTAGAGGGAATAATCCATTGCTGGGAGTTATTCTTTGAATTTAATATTTGAACAGTGGACCATGCCATACAGTAAGTATAAAGCTTGGAGAACTGTAGAATACTAATTCTACATCATCCCAAAGTGTATATAAACTAATATTTGACATCTAGATTTAGCACTTAGGGAATATTACAATCACTTTCCAGTTGATGCAAAATTTAATTCCACTAGGTCCCCCACTAATAACAAATAATACTTTCTTCTTCTCTTCCCCCATCATGATCCTCAACCCCCCATCCTCAACCCCCCATCCTCATCCTCAACCCCCATCCTCAACCCGCCTCCTCATCCTCAACCCCTCTCCTCATCCTCAAACCCCCATTCTCAACCCCCCTCCCCATCCTCAACCCCCCTCCTCAACCCCCGTCCTCATCCTCAACCCCCCATCCTCATCCTCAAACCCCCATCCTCAACCCCCATCCTCAACCCCCCACCCTCAACCCCTTCAGCCTCATCCTCAACCCCCCATCCTTAACCCCCCATCCTTAACCCCCCTCCTCATCCTCAACCCCCTCCTCAACCTCAACCCCCATCCTCATCCTCAACCCCCCATCTTCAACCCTACATCCTCAAACCTCCATCTAAACCCCCCTCCTCACTTTACCCCTCTAAGTACCTCCCCCTCTCCCTTTCCCTTTCCACTCACTTACCTTACATCTGCAGCTGCTGCTCCTCCACGCTCCTTCCGGCTGCATCGTGACCCGGCCAATGACGTGACGCGCATGTGACGTCACGTCCTTAGCATATGCCGAACTGGCATATGTTAATGACGTGACATCACATGCGAGTTGCATCATTGGCTGGGTCAAGACGCAGCCGGAAGGAGTTTGGAGGAGCGGAAGAGCAGCTGCTGCAGATGTAAGGCAAGTGAGGGGAAAGGGAGAGGGGGAGGTAATTAGAGCGCTAAAGTGAGGAGAGGGGTTTAGGATGAGGAGGGAGGTTTAGGGGTTTACGATGAGGATGGGCGGTTGAGGATGAGGATGGATGGTTGAGGATCAGGATGGGGGGTTGAGGATGAGGATGGAGGGATGAGGATGAGGATGGGGGTTGAGGATGATAAGGGAGGGGGAGAGAAAGAGAGACATGGGGGGAAGAGAGACACGGGGGGAAGAGAGACATGGGGGAAAGAGAGACACAGGGGGGAAAGAGAGACACGGGGGGGGGGGGAGAGAGACATGGGGTGGTGACTCAAGTATAAGCCGAGGGGGCCCTTTTCAGCCTTAAAAAAAGGGCTGAAAAACTTGGCTTATACTCGAGTATATACAGTAAGTTTGATTAGCTGCTACTGGTAAGAATACATATTACGATTTATGTAATTTTCATAACAAACTTTTAATCTTCAAAAACACACACACTGAATCTGTCACACACACTCACCCTGTCACACACACTCACCCTATTACACACACACCCACCCTATCACAAACACTCACCATGTCATATCAC
The DNA here is from genome assembly GCA_027410445.1 of Discoglossus pictus. Lineage (NCBI taxonomy): Eukaryota > Metazoa > Chordata > Amphibia > Anura > Alytidae > Discoglossus > Discoglossus pictus. The sequence goes on along the minus strand of CM050166.1, from coordinate 101,560,543 downwards.
ACACACTGAGCCTGTCACACACACTCACCATGTCACATACACTCCCCCTGTCACACACACACTCACCCTGACACACACAATGAGCCTGTCACATACACTGAGCCTGTCACACACAATGAGCATGGGTTGAGGAGTGCTGCGCGTTGGATGGGCAGCCTGTGAGCAGATCAGATCAGCTCTCTCCCTGACTCCTTTATGTGCTCGGCAGTAGGAGGCGCAGGCCTGCTCCATCACTGCACTGATCTGATCCTGCCCCCTAGCAGGCTGTTAACCCCCTGCTTCCCAGATCAATCTCCTCACAAGCACCTGGGACACAGCCCGGATCAGTAGCAGGATAGAGAGGCTCAGGTAACCAGAGTCCTATCACTGGGCTCAGATGTGGTGTACCAGATCTCCTGCAGATGCCGTGGCATGCAATTACTCTCATTAGGACTCATTGATTGGAGCAAGGGATAATAATCTGTTACAGATAGGACTCTGGTTACCTGAGCCTCTCCATCCCGCTCCTGATCCAGGATGTGTCCCGGGTGCTGTCCGGGTCCTTCCTCCCTTCTGTGTCCTTCCCACTGACACCGCACTGTGCTGAGCTCCGGCTACACTGTCCCCTCACACAACCTCTATGTGCAGGCTCAGGGCTCAGTCTGCACTGCCCTCCAAAAGCAAAAATGCGGCCAAGTTGGAACATGTTCAAAAGTTACTGTCTGTGCAGGGCATGGAGGAGCAAAGCACGGGTACACAAGCAATGCACAGTGACACACAGGTCATAATAGAGGCAGAACTGCGGCAGCCCAATCTAGCAGGCAGATCCACTTTTGATGCTGGTGCTGCATTTCTAACACGCAAGGTCCGGTGCTGGGGTGATATGCTGCCCTGGCGGGCGGGCCGGAAAAGGAGAGCCAAAGGACAGGATGTGGCCAGCGGGCCGTACAATGCCCAGGTCTGCTCTTTTTGCATCCTTTTTTATATCGATTTTGGAAAAGAGAATTTCACTATATCGGACAACATAATAGCTTTATGATATTCTATAATACTCAGTGATGACAGCCCCCTCTTTTATAATGCCTCCTAACAGTGCTCTGTTTTATGCAAGATTTTTTTATTCTTATTTATAAATCAAACACCCTCTTCTAACAGCCGTAAACACAATCCTGCACATGGACATCACCAGATGAACCATATAGAAATCATATCATATTAACTATATAGTTTGTAACCAAACATGGATGTAATTAGCAAAAACAAGAACAGGAGCTGACTGCAGATCAGATCACAAGCTTCTTATTGCAAATTTCAAAATAAAACTAAGAAAAAGGAGAAAAATAATCAGACTAAGCAGATATGAAATAAAAAATATCCCCAATGAATATGCAGTGGAGGTAAATAATACATTTAAGGGACTTGACATGGAAGATTGACTGCTTGAAGAGCTTGTGACTAAGAAGTTTGTGACTAAGAAGGCACACAAGCTATCTGATGAAAGTAGTACGTAAGAAGGAAAGTGAAAATACAGTAGTGGAGATAGGAAAAGATTTATGGAACTGAATGCAGAATTCTAGAGGATAGAAAGAAGAGAAAAGTATAGTTCTATAATAAGCAATGTAAATAGATAGAAAAAGATAATAGATTGATATTTTCAACAGGGATCTCTTCAAGAGCATTGGGTGCAATTAAAGACAAAAATGGTATGGACTTAACAGAAGAAGAACAAGCACAGAAGAGATGTAAGGAATCAGCATTGATAGTCATAGTTACAGTACATGGTAATTAAGGTTGAAAAAATACTTTTAGTTCATCAAGTTCAAACTTTTAAGATCTTCTTTGATCCCTGTAATATGTGGATTAATTGTTAATTGATCCAGAGGAAGGCAAACAGAACAAAATCTATTGAAACATTGCCAATTGTCTCATAAACATTGCCAATTGTCTCATAAAACAAAACAAAAACAAAAAAGAAAAATCCTGATCCCAGATACTGGCAAATGGATTCCTTCCTAGATCAATACTCCTTCCTTAGTTACCCAGGCTAACCCTGAATTCTCTTTTTATTCAAAAATATATCCAACCCCTTTTTAAAGTTATCTATTAAATCTGCTGTTAGAGAATTCCACAGTTTAACCCCGTTACTGAGCAGAACCCTTTTCTTTCAGTCCTCTTGTCAGTTGAAAACCTCTTGGCACAAAAAGTTAATTTGTCAAATCCTTGTATTGACTCTGGATGCAATAAGGTAATAACATTTTAGGTCTAGTCCTAATTTCCTTTGCAAATTACTTTTAATTTTCTATTTTAGCCAGTTTAATAGCTGTTTTTAGGCCTTGTTGATTTACTTGTACTCGCAATAACACTGCCAATTTTCCCTCTTTCTTGTATAATTAAATTCCTGCGTTTTACTCTGTATCTTTTTTTTATTTTTATAGGAATTTTATTTTAAACATACACAGAAAGACAAATCCATATAAAATTCAAAAACAAATACAGACATACATACAAAAGATTAATTCTTACAAATAGGCAAAATGATGTATCATACAAAGTTTGTTCGTTAGGAAAATTTTCAGACTCTTTCTTCTCTTCTTTCTTTTCTTTCTCTTTTGTTTCCCTTTCTCTCCTTTCCACTCCCCTCCCTTCTTATTTCCTTTCCCAACCCCATGGTATAAAACAAATCTAATACAAAAGGAAAGAAAAAAAAAAAGAAAAAAAGGGCGATGGCACTTCTGGAGCGGGATATAACATCAAGATTCATTTCACTTGTAGTTTTACTCTGTATCTTGAAATCATTGTTAAACCAAATGGGATGTGATTTACGCCTTTTACTTTTATTCCCACATGGTATATAGTGATAAGTAAGTATAGTTAGTAATGATTTGAATGTTGTCCATTTATGTTCAGTATTTTTACCTATCAGTTGTCTGTCCCAGTCTATACTGTATTGCTGCCCTTAGACCATTAAAATCTGCCCTTTTAAAAGTAAGAGTTTTTGTTGGCCCCTTACAATTTTTTTTAAAATTCAATCTCAAATGAGACTGTGTTATGGGACTGTGTTCCCCTATTTCACATTTGATATTATTTCAATATTATTCACAATGACTAAATCCAAGATAGCATCATTCCTAGTAGGTTCTTATAAAACCAGGGCCAGATAATGATCTCTGATTGTATGCAAGAACCTGCGGCAGTGGCTGACAGGTGTGCCTGGCTTGCTGAGGTTGGACATGACTGAAGGACTAAACAACAACAACAACAAGGCTTTCGGTGAAAAAACATTTAATCTCATTTATATGCATTTAGACTTTTTAGGTAACTCTGTTGTTCACTACTTCTTTCAGTATATGCTTTTGAATTAATGTTTAATTCAAAAGCCCATAAAATTGATTAATAACAAAGAATGTTACAATGCACAATAAGAATATTACAGATAATATCACAAATAAGATTATTATAAGAGGCCAATAAATGTGGCTAAAACTAAAGTACAATGTTTTACTGGTACATATTAAAATGCAATATTTTTTAGGAACTGAAATATAGAATATTTCTAAAACACAATGCAACGGATTGATCCATAGTAAAGCACAATATTATTAACTAGTGACATACCTGTCAAAAATGACGGCAATAAAAAGTGAAGCCTGGCAACGCTGTTTGCCACACAATGGGAGCCTCTCCCCCTCTACTTTACTGGCCTTGCGATGAGCCTTGCGATGAGCGCCTTTGGCTCGCAATAAGCGCCTTAGGCGCTCATTGCGAGCTTCACCCACCTCTCCCACCATCTACTTTACTGTCCTTGCCTTTGGCGCTCATCGCGGGCCTAGCAATGAGCGCCTTTGGAGCTCATTGCGAGCCTCTCCTCCTGTCTACTTCCTCCCTTGTGTCTCATTTCCCCCTTCCTCTCCCTCCCTTGTGTCTCCATTCCCCCTCCTCTCCCTCCCTTGTATCTCCTTCCCCCCCTGTGTTTTTACCTCCCTCTCCCTCCCGTGTCTCTAACCCCATCCACTTTGTCTCTTTCCCTCCTGTGTCTCTTTCCCCCTCTCTCTCCCATGCGTCTCTTTCCCCCTCCCCTGTGTCTGTTCCTCCCAGCCCTGTGTCTCCTTCCCCTCTGTCTTCCCTTCCTTGTTTCTCTTCCCTCCATGTCCATCCCCTGTGTCTCTTCCCCCTCCTCTCACTCCCCTGTGTCTTTTCAGCCCCTCCTCTCCCTCCCCTGTGTCTCTTCCCCCCTCCCTCCTGTGTCTCTTTCCACCTCCCCTGTGTCTCTTTCCCCCCTCTCCCCCCTTTGTCTCTTTCCCCACTGTCCCCATATCTCTTTCCTCCCCTCTCCCCTATGTCTCTTTCCCCCTCTCTCCCATGTCTCTTCCCCCTCTCCCTCCCATGCATCTCTTTCCCCCTCCCTTGTGTCTCTTTCTCCCCCTCTCCCTCTGTGTCCCCACCTCCCTCTGTTCTCTTTCCCCCCTCTCCCTCTGTGTCTCTTCCCCCTCCCTTGTGTCTCTTTCTCCCCCTCTCCCTTTGTGTCTCCTCTCCCTCCCTCTGTGTCTCTTTCCCCCCTCTCCCTCTGTGTCTCTTCCCCCTCTCTCTCTGTGTCTCTTTCCCCGACTTTCTCTCTGTGTCTCTTTCCCCCTTCTCCCTCTGTGTCTCTTTCCCCCTCTCCTTTTGTGTCTCTTCCCCCTCTCTATCTGTGTCTCTCCCCCTCCCTCTGTGTCTCTTCCCCGCTCTACCTCTGTGTATTTTCCTCCCCTCTCCCTCTGTGTCTCTCCCCCCTCTCCCTCTGTATCTCTCCCCCCTATCCATCTGTGTCTCTTCCCCCCTCTCCCTCTGTGTCTCTTCCCTCTCCTTATGCTCCTAATAATATGTGATAGAACAACTAAAAATATACATGTAAATATAATGAAAACAACATGTCAATATTGACAGTTACTATAACACATTACAAAGAAGTGATTAAAAAGAAAGAAAACTCTCAAACATATTGAGGCTCAGGTAAAAGTAAAATTGAGTTTTTGCAAGAAGTTGTACTATGTCACTTTTCTATTGTATACATCAATTATATGACAGATTAGATAAACATTTTTTTCTACTAATTTCAAATAATGTAGGTCTTTATATTATCCATTTATATAAATTTTTATTTAAAGTGACACCGAAATCACACATTTCCTTTCATTGCATCTAAAGTGACAACTTGCAGATTCCAAACATGGTATAATTTAAAACTATAGGTAATAACAGACAATATTTACATTGTGACTTAAAAGGTGCTTGACCTCTTAACATCCACTTTGTAATCTGTTGAATGAAATAACTTGAAAATATATTTTTTAAACTTGTAACATTAGAAACATTAACATAGTGACTTAACATTTTAACATCATTTTTACTAACAATGCAAGGCAAGTATTTTGTGAGGCGAATCATTCATAAACAGTACTTCCATTAATTATGACTGAATTAAACAACCAATTGTTATGTATTTTGGAATGCTTTTAAAAAATGTTGGCATCTTTAATTTGTATCCTGCAAATTTATAGTACTTCATAGTAGACAATGTTTTTAGTAAAAATACGTCCATCTTCTAATAAATCACCTTGACTTTCATTGTTTTCAATGTAAACTTTAATAGCCTGTGGATTTTTGCACCGTGACAACGCAACGTACAATTGACCATGTGCAAAAACTGGTTCTTCCAAGAAAATACCCACAGATTTGAAAGTTTGACCTTGTGATTTATTAATGGTCATGGCAAAAGCCATAATAATGGGAAATTGTCTTCTTTGAAGTATAAAAGGGAGACTACTTTCACTTGGTGCTAAATCTATTCTTGGTATGAAAACTCTCTCTCCTTTATGGGTCCCAGTTAAAACTTCAGCATCTATAAAATGGTCCTTTAATTGTTGAACAATTAATCTTGTGCCATTGCATAGGCCTTTTTTGGGGTTCATATTTTGCAGTAACATGATAATTGCACCTTTCTTTAGCTGCAAAATATGTGGTGGCATTCCAGAAGGAGTTAAATAGTTTATGAATTCAGTTGAAAAGTTTGCCTGACTTTCATTGTCATCAGCAAGTACAGAATCAGCACTGTGCTAATTTCTTTGTGGTGCATTAATTTTTTTAAAGATTTCATTATTGAGTATTAATGCATCTTTATTTTTACACGTCAGTATAACTTGGTTGGCAAGCTCGGAATATTCTTCGTTATTTATGCTCCCTTCAAATATAGCCTATATAATATCTTGTTGACAAATCATATGAGGTGGGATCTTTACAGTGTCGTCAGGTAAATGTAGTATTTTTTCTGTTCTGCCTTCTCCAATTTTAATAAGCCAATCATTGAAATCAGTTTGGCCTTCTGATCTCATATTTTGTTGCAGTTGAAGACGGGTAAAATGTTTCCATACTGTACTTGACTTTATACATGTTTCGATAATGTCAGTTCGATTTCAATGTACAACGACAGGTAATGTTTGTCTAAAATCGCCACCCAACAACATTACCTTTCCACCAAATGGAAAAATATTATCCATGACTTCACGAAGCAAACGGTCAATACATTGGAGGGCATAGCATGACATCATTGTGGCCTCATCTATTAAAATTAATTTACATTTCTTCAATTTCTTTGCTTGTAAGGATGTCATGCGAATATCTGACACAGAATTTTCTAAAATAGGCACTGGCAGTTTAAATCCACTATGAACAGTTCTTCCACCTTCTAATAAAAGTGCAGCAATTCCAGTAGTGGCAAACGCCATTGCTATTTTTCCTTGTGCTCGTACTGAACTCATTAATAAATTGTACAAATCTGTTTTTCCTGATCCGCCAGGTCCATCAAGATAGAAATAACGCTCTGTCACCATGTCATCATCTATAGCATTTTTAATGGCATGAAATGCTTGCAATTGTAGTGTATTTAAAGTTGCAAGTCTTTCTTCTGTTCTTTCTGTTTGTAGTTGAATGTCATAGTCTTCAAAGTTAATGTCATCTATAAGACCTGGATCAGGCAAATTAAAACTTGCACAACTTAATCCATGAGTTAAAAAGACTTCTTGGATTTCCATTAACGCTTTTAAGTGTGCAATGGGTTCATTGTATTGTCGCATAAAGTCTTCAGCCCTATTACTTTAAAAAGTCTCCCACAAATCTAATGCATTTGGAGCATTTGAGAAGATACAAATAAAAGCAAATTGTTCTCTCATCTGTCGTGGCATTTGACATTGTGCTGCTTCTTCTAAACATCTTTCCCACTCTGTATCATCAGCGAGTAAGTTTCTATGTCTTGCAGCTAAATGGAAGGATTCATATACAATGTCATTAACAGTTCTTAATTGTTCAAAACTTTGTGCTCCTGGAACATTTAAAAGTAATATCCGTAAGCAAAAACGTTCAACATCTCTTGGACTGACTGTGTAAATTCTTGGCATAATTTTATTGCCTCTGGTTTTTCTTGGTCTCCATAATCCATTCACAAAAACATAGTGATATGGAATTTCAATATATAAGTATTGTGTTGCTTCAGCATCAGTGGAATTTAATGCAAACCATGCAGTTAGTGTAGTGTGACGATCTTCCATGCATTCATTTCATTTCCAGCATGGAAATAGACTAAATGTCGTTGTGGCAAATGTACTGCTAACCTATATACTGCATGTGATTTATCATGCATTTCAAATTTTAAAAGCCGCCACATAGCTTCTGGCGCACTGACATAGCGAGCATCTACATGAGATGCAAGTTCATCATGTACTAACTCACTACTTTCAGGGTTGTCTGCACTTTTGACGACTACAGTAGCTGCATCGCAACCTTTGTAAATATATTTGTAGACATACTTAATGGATTTGATGGAAGTGCAGGCTTCTACGTTTATGTGGGCGTTTTACTTCATGAGTAAATGTGGATTGTAGGGTACTACATATCTATTGTCCACTTTTTTTCCACGAATAATGGCACTATCTCCTTCTCTTCTTTTATAAAGTGGATATCCATCACAATTGGCATAGGTTTTGTCTCTATAATCTTTTGGAAATTCTTTGGAACATTTATTATTTTCCATACATGGTGATTGTGGATTAAGGTCACCACAGGGTCCATGAATCATGCGATGAGTAACAATCTCATATAGTCTACCATATAGTTCTGGATCTGGTAGTTCAGCAACAATGACTGCATCCACTTTGTCCGAAGTATCTAATTTATCTTTTTCTTGAAGTATTATTAGAAGATGTGCATGTGGAAGGCCTCTTTTTTTAAATTCAATGGTATATACATAAGCAAGACATTTGCCAAATAACTGATTTATAGTGAAGTCACGTATTAATTCATTTAATTTAATCTTAAAAACTCTGGCTACCAAATCTGGTCGATCTGAAGCAGTTTGTCCAAGAAGTAGATTTAGTGTAATTTCTGGCCATTGTGGATTACATGTAAATGTCACAAATAAATCGGGTTTGCCAAATTTAGTGACAATAGCCATAGCATCATTGTATCTTTCTCTCATATTCCGAGGAGATCCTTGAAAGGAAGATGGTAAAATGATGTCTTTGCCAGCTGTCATGTCTCTGCTTGTAGCCACGTCAGCAACATAGTCCATTAATCCAGAATACACAGAGTTTATCTTGTTGATATTTGATAAAGTTTAAATTATTTGCCTCAACTTGCAAATATGAATCAATAATCCATTGTTGTGTTAGTTTCCCACCACATAAAATTGGATTAAATACATTGCGAATGGCAATTTGAGCTACTTTAAATTCAAGCATAGAAACATTATTTCGGATTCTGGCTTTAGCATTTGGGTAACTGGGAAGAGTTAATTTTGGTTGCCAACCTGCTTCTCCGTGTGGGAAAAAGATGGGATATGTGATTGGATCTAAATTTGGACTTAAGATACTCATATTAATAAACGGTTGCTCCTCATTTCTGGGATATATTCGAATGTCTCTTTGAAATGGTGGTTCTCCTTCATCATTCTGAAACACCATTGCAACCTCATTTGATGTTGGCAAGTTATAACGACGTTTATCAGTATGTCTGACTCTTTTAAGCACCATATTAACCTTTGGCATTGGTAATTTATGTGTTTGTGCATGAAGTAGTTGTTCATTTTCTACTTCTGCCAATTTTTTTATAAGCTTTACTGTAGGGATTGTTGTCCATAATGTTATTTAGCTCTATGAAAACACTGGGTAAGCATTTTTTATTTTCTTCCATCTGCATACGTTGGTCGACAGCTTCCATTGTATCTAGGACATATAGTTGAGCGAATTTTCTTTGATTTCCTTCCTCTGGATGTAAATGGGAAGTGCGATGATAAATTTGTCCTTGGACTTTAAAACAGTAAGGACCATGTCCTGGTACATTAGCAGCTAATGTTGCCCCCATGGATGCAAAGGATATGGCACTATTGTAGGATCTTATGTTTGTTTTAAAATTTTTGTAGTTTGGAAAAGTAGGTTCAGTCATAATGTTTTGTAAATAGAGAGGAAATTGTTTCCTTTCTGGAAGTTTGAACTTGCCTTTTTGACAGCAACTAATAAATTGGCCATCTCTGGGTCTCTCCTGTTTAAAATAATAAGCCTCACAAAACTGACATTGAGTAGTCATGTCCCCACAACTATGAACCTCTACTGCTAAAGACTTGAGTAGAGGACAATTTGCAAAGCATATAGGATTTTGACTTTCATATTCATCAGGTGAAATGTCATATAATGTTTCAACAACAGGTTCTAAATGCTTTGTTTTTTGTGTGGCTTTTCTTGGTATATGTTGTATTGTTTGAGGTAAAATGTCATGTAATGTTTCATGAAACGGTTCTAAATGCTTTTTTTTTTTTGTTGCTTTTTTTGGTATCTGTTGTATTTTTTCTGGTAAAATGTCATCTGATGTTTGAGCAACAGGTTGTAAATGCTTTATTTTCTTTGTTGCTTTTTTTGACATATCTTTAATTTCTGCAGGTGACAGTCTTTTGCTTGCAATTCTTTTGCGTTCTTTTTCTCGTCGAATTTCCTTCTTCTCCGGTGTCTGCTGGCTGTCTGCTCTCTGTCGTCGTTCTCTAGCTTGGCGTCTTTTCTTTTCTTGTTTACTCTCGTTATCAGCCATGTTAATCTGGAAAAATAAAATAATGTATCATTAGTTTATTTTGAGATGTTAAGTTGTTTTTCATGACAAATTGTTATCAACAGTGTGTTTACATTTTATACTTAATCAATTTCAATGCGGTCAATTGAATAGAAGTCTAAATAAGGCCATCAGATAATTATTTAAAGAAGTTTTTATTTATTAAACATGTATCCAAAAGCAAGTGTTTCAGTAACTAAAAAGGTATTTCCAAAAAGATGTTATGTCCTTATTTACAGCACTATTCAATTTGTCAAATGGCAATTAAATTAGGGTTTAGGACTGGAATGTTACAATGACAAATTGTATAGATTCTGTGTGTTTAGACTTTTTTGGACTATGCAATTTTTTATTTTTATTTTACATTGAAGTTTCTATTTACTGTTAAAGATTATTGGCCCTAAAAGACAAATAAGAGATAGATGAAAAATGTGTTAGTTATATTTTTTCAACTGTTATAGTTAACGGTGCTTTATTTTAAATTTTATTTTCTGTTGACATCGATGCAAAGCTAAGATCTTTATTTTTTTTTCCTCTTTTTTTACTTGTTATACTGTACCTTGGTTGAAGTTTTATTTCAAGCAAAATTCTTTGTTGGTCCTGTGTTGAAAACCTTTGTCCGATGGTCTGGTCCTGTGTTGAAAGTCCTCGTCCGATGGTGTAGTCCTCTGTTGAAAGTCCTCGTCCGCTGGTCTGGTCCTCAGTTCAAACTCCTGTTCCGATGTTCTTGACGCAGTATCTGTTATAAAATAAAAATGAAAATGTTATGTTATTTGAATGTCTTTGTATTAATGAAAAAATGCCATTATTTCTGTGTTTTTCTACAATCCTTTTTGGTGCGCCGCATTTTTGGTATGCTTCTTTAGGCTTTTTTCTAAGGCTTATAGGTGGTTAAACATTAAAGAAGAATATTAATAAATTTTTCTCTTTTTTTACTTGTTATACTGTACCTTGGTTGAAGTTTGATTTGAAGCAGAATCTTTGTTGGTCCTGTGTTGAAAGCCTTCGTCTGATGGTCTGGTCCTGTGTTGAAAGTCCTCGTCCAATCGTCTGGTCCTCTGTTGAAAGTCCTCGTCCGATGGTGTAGTCCTCTGTTGAAAGTCCTCGTCCAATGGTCTGGTCCTCTGTTGAAAGTCCTCGTCCGCTGGTCTGGTCCTCAGAAGAAACTCCTGGTCCGATGTTCTTGACGCAGTATTTGTTATAAAATAAAAATGAAAATGTAATTTTATTTGAATGTATTTGTATTAACTAAAAAATGACATTATTTCTGTGTTTTTCTACAATCCTGTTTGGTGCCCACCACTTTTGGTATGCTTATTTAGGCTTTTTTCTAAGGCTTATAGATTGTTAAACATTAAATAAGAATATAAATGTAGTTTGGTATGTGTTTGTGTGAGTTTTCATACAATCCCGTTTGGTGCGCACCACTGTTGGTATGCTTATGTAGGCTTTTTTGTACGTCTTATAGGTTGTTAAACATTTCAAAAGAATATTAATTTAGTTTGCTATGTGTTTATGTGAGTTTTCGTACAATCCTGTTTGGTGCGCACCAATTTAGTTATGCTTATTTAGGCTTTTTTGTAAGGCTTATAGGTTGTTAAACATTAAATAAGAATCTAAATGTAGTTTGCTATGTGTTTGTGTGAGTTTTCATACAATCCCGTTTGGTGCGCACCACTGTTGGTATGCTTATTGATGTTTTTTTTTAATGCTTATATGTTGTTAAACATTAAATAAGAATGTAAATGTAGTTTGCTATGTGTTTGTGTGAGTTTTCATACAATCCCGTTTGGTGCGCACCACTGTTGGTATGCTTATTGATGTTTTTTTTTAATGCTTATATGTTGTTAAACATTAAATAAGAATGTAAATGTAGTTTGCTATGTGTTTGTGTGAGTTTTCATACAATCCTGTTTGGTGCGCACCACTGTTGGTATGCTTATTTATGTTTTTTTTTTTTATGCTTATATGTTGTTAAACATTAAATAAGAATATAAATGTAGTTTGCTATGTGTTTGTGTGAGTTTTCATACAATCCTGTTAGGTGCGCACCACTGTTGGTATGCTTATTTAGGCTTGTTCCTAAGGCTTATAGGTTGTTAAACATTAAATAAGAATCTAAATGTAGTTTGCTATGTGTTTGTGTGACTTTTCATACAATCCTGTTTGGTGCACACCGGCTTAATTAGGCTTCTTTATAAGGCTTATAGGTTGTTAAACATTAAATAAGAATCTAAATGTAGTTAGCTATGTGTTTGTGTGACTTTTCATACAATCCTATTTGATGCGCACCACTGTTGGTATGCTTATTTAGGCTTCTTTCTAAGGCTTATAGGTTGTTAAACATTAAATAAGAATATTAATTTAGTTTGCTATGTGTTTGTGTGAGTTTTCATACAATCCTTTTGGTGGGCACCACTGTTGGTATGCTTATTAGTGTTGTTTTGTAATGCTAATAGGTTGTTAAACATAACATAAGAATATAAATGTAGTTTGCTATGTGTTTGTGTGAGTTTTCATACAATCCTGTTTGGTGCGCACCAATGTTGGTATGCTTATTTAGGCTTCTTTCTAAGGCTTATAGGTTTTTAAACATTAAATAAGAATTTAAATGTAGTTTGCTATGTGTTTGTGTGAGTTTTCGTACAATCCTGTTTGATGGGCACCACTTTTGTTATACTTATGTAGTGTTTTTTCTAATGGTTATAGGTTGTTAAACATTGAAAAAGAATATGAATTTAGTTTGCTATGTGTTTGTTACAATCCTGTTTTGTGTGTACCAGTTTGTGTGTACCATATGTTGTATACTTTGGCCCTCATTAAATTGCAGTTTGGCCAATTCAATAGGGTTCTAAATGTGCTTATTTCGAGCCCTATTGAATTGTCCAAAATATCAATTGAATGAGGGCCTTTGGTTGCTGGATTTGTTATATTGTGAGGGCATCATTGAATTTCGTTTTTGGCAATGGAATTGGGCTCAATATGAGCACAGAGCATCTTTTTTTACAGAAGTTAGTGAACTTGTATCCAAAAGCAAGGTCTTCACTAACTAAAAACTTCTGTAAAAAAATATGCTCTGTGCTTATACAGAGCCCTATTGAAATGGGCAAATCACATTTGAATGAGGCCCTCGGCCAATAAACATATTTAGGTCCTGAATCAATTGCGTTTTGACCAATTGAATAGGGCTCTATATAAGCACATAACATATTTTTTGACAGAAGTTTTGAGTTAGTGAAGACCTTGATTTAGTATCGAAGTTCAGTAACTAAAAATGTCTGTCTAAAAAATCTGTTATGTGCTTATATAGAGCCCTATTCAATTGGCCAACTCACAATTGAATGAGGCTCATGGTTCGGTTCTTTTTTATACTTAATACTTTACCTTGATTGAAGTGTGGAATGACAGAGGGTCCCCTCCTGGCAATCTTAATCCGCCGGTCTTCTTGTAGTGTCTGTTTGAAAAATAAAGTGAAATAGTGAATTATATAATTTTTTATTTTATTTAGCAAAGCATAGCCTTTTAAGCATTTAATGTATTTTTGTATCTTACCTCTTCTTCTTTGTTGGTGTTCTTTAAAAGGGATTGTGCTTCACAATGCACGGTGCAAATTCTTGAGTGACGCTGTTGATGCAGAGTCTGTTTGAATATTAAAAAAAGTAGAAAGATTAAGCTTTAGGTGATCTATTGAATTGCAGTAAATTAATGTCATTTAAATATACTTCTGTAATTATTTTCAATTAACATTATTTTTTGGTGGGGGCTACACACATATGTCACATACATGAAGCACATTTCCATAGTTGAAAGTAATTTTTTGTGCGTGTGACATATCACTATACATGAATCATATTTTAATTGTTAAATTAACCTTATTTTTATTTTTGGCCAACATACATAAATGTGTGTGTGACATGTGACTATAGATGATACACATATATGTGCGTGTCACATATTAGTATACATGACTCATATTTTAATAGTCCCAACTTATTTTTTTCTAATGTAATTTAAATGTAGTTGTTTAATTAGTTTGTTTTAAGATAATTTTGTTGCAGGGGCAATACACATAAATGTGCGTGTCACATGTCAGTATACATAAACCTCTTTTTCTTATTTAATTTTTTTTTTTTGATGTCCTGTCTTGATAATAAAATGTAATATATTATAGCTTACCTCTCAGTTGTAATTTGCACAGTGTAAAGTAGTAAATTAGTAAAGCATTGTCTTCTCAAGTTTTAGCAGCAGTTATGTCTGAAGTCACTCTGTTCATCACCTGAGTAGAAATGTATTTTTCTCTGTCAAATAGGCAGTATTTATAAACTTGTAGAACATTCTGGAAAGTTAGACCATTAGAACGCAATACGCATGCGCTATTTGTGTTCCAGCTTACAATTTGCGTTCCATCCGCCATTTTGTGCGTAGTAGTGGTTAAAATGGTGTTTAATATGAGTGTGATCCGTTCCGCATAGTATGTGTTTCATTATTGCGAGTAAGTGTAGTGTAGTTACGTCTGGAGCCTCGTTTTCGTTTTGTTCGGCGGCCATTTTTTCTCTCGCTTAGCCGATTTTCGGCCGTTTAAACTCTTTGTTTTGGACTTAAATGGACGTGTAAATGAACTTTTGGAGGTGCCGGATGCCCCCCGTGCTGTAAGTAAGCTTTTTATGTGTTTCTTGTGTTTATTTCTTGTGTTTGTGATGTTTTGATGCGCGGTGGTTGGAATGGGTCTTTCGCGGCCGTATTTTTTTCTGATGCGGCCGTATTTTGTTGCGATGTTGCCGTATTTTTTTGCGATATACGCAGTTAGCTTTTACGTGTACGACGCAGTGTATTTGTTTCTAAGTCGTGCGTATATGTGTTAAGAGCGTGTGAGGGGCCTTTTTTACTGTTTTTTTTGTTAAGTCTTGCGTCTGTGTGTCTGGGTGTCTGGGTGTAAGCGGGTGTGAGGCGACTTTAAGTTTTTTTTTGTTATGAAGTTGTGTGTGTGTGTGTGTTAACACAGCCGATGTTGGGATGCTCCCACCACCGCAAATGCGGACCCTCGCTTCGCGAGGATCCGCATTTGCGGGGACGTTGGGATGCTCCATCACCGCAAATGCGGGCCCTCGCTTAGCGAGGACCCGCATTTGCGGGCAACGACCCGTACGCTCACAACTATATATGTGATATATTGATAAGCCCCATAAGGCACTTGATCCAATGTCATGAGGAAAAAAATGCTATGCTATGCAATTAAGTCTGAGTAAAAGGTAAATTAAGTGGTTAAGAAGTTACCCTAACATAAAAAAAACACTCTCCCACATTCACTAAGCTTTGCAAGGGATACAGAGCATATATGGTGATCCAGTGGTTAGGATTTGGTGCTTTAACCATTGCGACCTGGGTTCTACCAGTCAGGGAATAGAGCGGTCACACCACCCTGAAGCCATGCAGCGTTGGGCCTGGTCTGTACTTGGATGGAAGACCACCTATGAATACCAGGAGCTGTATGCTGTGGCCCAGTGGAGAAGGAGCTGGCAACCCACTCCAGCAACTCTGACATGAATACCGAGTGGATGAGCATGGTGTGTTACGGTCCAAGAGGTAACGGAGAGTCGGACCAGACTGAACGACACAAAAACATACTAACAGAACATACAATGAGCCGGAATCTACAGCGGCTCATCATGCATTAACACTATTCAGGTCTGTGATTTACTAAATTGATGCTGTTATAATAGGTCAGGTATGATGCCTAAAGCCTTGGGATTGCTATTTTTTTTTTTTTTAATGTCAATCTTTTTTATTTGTATATAATTATTTTTCTTTTTTTATGTAATTTTAGTTTTTGTAATTGTTTCTTTTACGTAAATTATTTAAATCAGGGATAGTAACAATATCCTTCTTAATGCCCTGAGGGAAAGGGTCCATGGGGGTTCATAGGGTTTGGATAATAAGGGGATACGTTTAGATTCCATGAGGGTCCATAATGACCATAATGGTTATAGGATTGTATACTTTGATGCCTCACATTGGTCCAAAATATTTTAACTCCCGCTATGACAACATTCATCATCACAGGTTTCAAACCCTGTAGCGCATATAACATCTAACAGTTTTTTATTGTATGTTAAATGGATGAATATAAGGTATATTTCTCAGCATCCCGGGTAGTGAAAATCAGGATGAGTATTCTGATTTTCTTTGTAGATAGAGGTTACACACCGATAAAACACCACTCTTCATGATAGCTTGCGATGAACAAAATTCTACCGATCAGTTAGTATATTCCTCCCAAAGTATCACAGTGTGTTTTCTTTTTTTCAAATAAGAGTCTCAGAATATCAAAACCTATTCAGAAGTTGAACTGCTTCTGGGAATCTCTAAAATGGATTTAAATATTAAACGCAATTTACAATTATTTAAACATTTTACAAGACAAACATTATACATTCTTATACAACAAAATAAACGTTTCCAGATACACTTAAATCTCATGTGTAGTGGACATCATGTGTAGTGGACATCATATGTAGTGGACATCATGTGTAGTGGACAGACTTGTTTCCTGCCCCAAAAAATCTAAATTATATTGTTTCAGAAGTGAAAAAGCCTCAGTCCTTTTGGTCTTTATACTGTTTACATTTACTGTAACAACACTAAGCTGGCCACCATTTCCTTTTACTCTTCCTCTTCTCTTTTGGGGAGTAGAATCCTTTTCATGGATGGTTCAGTCATATCAACATCCAAAGTTTCTCCTTGTGCATTTCCCTTTCTGTAGAGACATCTGACAACCAATTAAATCCAGGTCAAAGCCCTCCATTTTATCTCTACAGTTTTTTTCACCTAGTGCTGCATACTTATTTCAGCAGTTGAAATGCCCTTGCTTGGCACCTTAGTGATCCTGTTAGTTTTTTAAATGGTTCATCATTTCTATCATTAACAGGTCTATCAGCTCATAAATTCTGCTCTTTCCTTGGGATTGCTATATTGTCATCTCTTATAGGAGGTTCATATCTCTAACCTAGGTTCATCTGCACATTCTGAAAATGTGGCCTGTCTTGTCCCTTTTTCTCATTTGACACCTTTCTCGATTGTGCTCTGCTTCAGGTCAATCAATAAATAAATGTTAACTTTTAAAGCAGATATTATAAACGATTTCCTTATTGCATTTAGAGCTATGATCTCCTTTTTAATGCATTGAACACATCAGACTTTATCACATGCAGAACTCCTATGCCTAGTGGAATTACATTTAAAGCAACTTTTGTGGTTGATTAAAGAGGTGTAGGAACTTAGGAACTGGGGGGGGGGGGGTGACAACCCCCCCAGATTATATGAATAAGGGACACACAAAAAACAAAATTAAACTTAATCTTGCATTACCAGATTTGGCCAGTAGAGGTCTATGGAGCAGTATGTTCCTTGAAAGCTTTGAACCATAATATACAGGCACCCCTGCTGTCTGTTCTGGGAGTAAAGTTGTATTGCACCACTCAGGGCCACAATTTGTATCTCTTTAAGCTGTACCAACCCCCCCCCCCCCCCCCCCCACACACACACACAGATTTCTTGGGGCTATGCCCATGGTTGACTCCCAATATAAATACAATTTGAGAGTGGACAGGCCACATTATTTCTGTTCACCAGATTTAATTAAAATGTTTAGCCTCCATTCCAGAACCCCTCTGAACCTATATATCTTACTGAGCTGTTCTGCACAGCACACTGCATCTGCCTGTGCCAGAGTTTGAATGTCTAAAGTTATAAAGACTTCAACAGTTCTGGGGTGAGGCACCTGAAAGGCTCTTAAAAGGTCCCTTTTCTGGGTTATGTTTGGCTTCCTGAAATGAGTACCAGAATTTCTCCAGTCTTTCTGGAGTTTTATATTTTACTTTGTAATTCCTGCTGTTAGAAGCATATAAAAGCATGCATCTCATGGGACTGAAAAGCAAGTGACACTTTCAGCAAGTCTTTCCTATGGACAGATATGTCTGGTATGTCGTCTTATCCACAGTAATGGTCTCACTACATTCCTTCCTTGCCTCGTATCAACAAACAAGGTATTAAAAGATGGGGCTAGGATGGTCCATTTGATTTACCTAAAGGTACAGCATTCTCTTCAACATAAAACATTTCTACCATACGTAGGTCTTGCTTTTGCTCCAAACTTTCAGGTACAACAGCTGTATTTAGGCCAGGTGCAGCTGCAGGTGAGCTTGCACAGATTGGGACAGTGTATTTTACAGTGGTTCTATCTTTGACCAGCCTTTTAAAGGATCAGTCAAAGGACACTCCACATATCCACTTGGTGGTAAGGGAAATATATTTAAATGAACTTAAAAATTGAGGGCCATAATAAAGTAAGTCCAATGTGTAGCATGTAAGGGCTGCTTGCTTCAAATTTGGCCGAGTTATGTTGCTATTAAATTAGAAAGGGCTGCGTGTTACCAGAGAGAGATGCCATTTCGTAAACCAGTTCGCTCCCATCAGAATTGCGTGCTTGCAAGCAAATAATTAAGCAATCTCGTAGTTACGGGTTCAGATGGTGCCAATGGAAAGAGAGATTGTAAGCGTTACATCACTGAAAAAGGGGAGGGTAGATTTGGAGGTCCTACGTGCTTCAAATCCAGTTTGCGATCGGTCCTACAGGCCAGAAATAATGCAATATTAATAATCCAGTAAATATGATATTCTATTACATACGAGTTACAGTATATGTTGTAACTAGTGATGTCCCGAACAGTTCCCCGGAGAACTATTCGCAGCGATTTTCGCATGTTCGCGTTCGCAACGAACGGCGAACATATGTGCTTTTCGGTCCACCCCCTATTCTTTATCATTGAGGAAACTTTGACCCTGCACCTTACAGTCAGCAGACACATTCCAGCCAATCAGCAGCATACACTCCCTTCCAGAGCCTTCCATCTGTATGACAGCCTCCATTTTAGAATCATTCTGTAGCTGCATTCGTGGAGAGAGGAGATATATTCTACCTGCTCTTGATTTAATAGGAAAATAGATTGCCAGGATGTGTATTTAGCTTTAACTACACACCTGAAGGACTCCTTTGATATCTGCTGCAAGGACAGCAACCCAAAAAGCCCTTTTTAGGGCTAGAACATCATTTATTTTATTTTATTATCTTTTTCTGCTGATTTAAAAGGGAAATAGATAGCCAGGCTGTGTATTTAGCTTTAACTACACACCTGAAGGACTCCTTTGATATCTGCTGCAAGGACAGCAACCACAAAAGCCCTTTTTAGGGCTAGAACATCATTTCTTTTATTTTATTATTTTTTTCTGCTGATTTAATAGTGAAATAGATAGCCAGGCTGTGTATTTAGCTTTAACTACACACCTGAAGGACTCCTTTGATATCTGCTGCAAGGACAGCAACCCAAAAAGCCTTTTTTAGGGCTAGAACATCATTTATTTTATTTTATTATCTTTTTCTGCTGATTTAATAGGGAAATAGATAGCCAGGCTGTGTATTTAGCTTTAACTACACACCTGAAGGACTCCTTTGATATCTGCTGCAAGGACAGCAACCCAAAAAGCCCTTTTTATTTTATCTTATTACTGTGTAATCTAATTGCATATGGCAGCCGGCTAGCGTGTGTGTGAGGCCTATTGCATCTAGTCTGCCAACTTTTGCCAGTGCGCAGTGACACTCATATTTAGTGCCACCATAGTGTGCAGTGAAATAAAACAACCCTTTTTTTTACTGTAATCGATTAAATATCAGTTGCCTGCCTAAAGGCGTGTGTGTGAGGCCTATTGCATCTAGTCTGCCAACTTTTGCCAGTGCACAGTGACACTCATATCTGGTGTCACAGTAGCTTGCACGCATAGTACCACTAATCGTTAATAAAATGACAGGCAGAGGCAGGCCACCCCGCAGGGGCCGTCGTGGTCGTGGTGCTGTGATTCCCTTTGGCCCTAGAATAATGCCCAGTTTTCAGACGCAACTTACCCTGAACTTGAACAGTTCTGAGGTGGCTAACACAGGACACCCAATCTTCTACAGCTTCCGCTCGGAACCTAGACGCACCATCCTCCTCCAGCTTAGCTTCGGGCACCTCTCCAGTTACCACTCGATTGCCTGCCGCCACCACCAACACTAGCACCACAGCCGCTTCACTTGATCCGTCAGCAGAGTTATTTACACATCCGTTGGAAGAAATGAGTGATGCACAAACATTAGTGCCAGAGGATGTAGATAACAGGGATAAGTCCCAGTCAGGCAGCATTACACACATGGACATATGGTCTGATGATGATGATGATGTTGTACCCGGTGCTGCTTCCTTTGTTGAGTTGTCAGATACAAGTGAAGTGGTTGATGATGATGATGCATCCGTGGATGTCACGTGGGTGACCGCTATAAGAGAAGAAGAACAGGAGGAAAGTTCAGATTGGGAGACAGAGGGGAGGAGGAGACGAGTTGGAAGCAGCGGGAGGTCATTGAAAGTAGCTAGTGGCACAGTCAGACAGCATGCATCGGCACCCGGGGACAGCCAGACAGCACGCCAGTCAACGCATGCTTTTGCCACCACCAGAATGCCGTCATTGCAGAGCTCAGCAGTGTGGCAATATTTTTGTGTGTCTGCCTGTGACAACAGTGATGCCATTTGCAACCTGTGCGTAAAGAAACTGAGTCGTGGGAACTCCAACACCCACCTAGGTACAACTTCTTTGCGAAGGCACATAATGTCACATCACATACGCCTATGGGATCAACACATGAGTACAAGCAGCACACAAAGTCAAAGCCGCCATCCTCCTCCTGGTCCAGCATCTTCAGCAAGGTCAACCACTGCTGCCCTGCTTCCCCCTCTCAACCATCCGCCACTCCGTGTCTCGCCCTGAGCAGTCTGCCCACAGTCAGGTGTCTGTCAAGGACATGTTTGAGCGTAAGAAGCCAATGTCACAAAGTCACCCCCTTGCCCGGCAACTGACAGCTGGCTTGTCTGAACTCTTAGCCCGCCAGCTTTTACCATACAAGCTGGTGGAGTCTGAGGCGTTCAAAAAATTTGTAGCTATTGGGACACCGCAGTGGAAGGTACCCGGTCGAAATTTCTTTGCACAAAAGGCAATCCCCAACCTGTACTCGATTGTGCAAAAGGAAGTAATGGCATCTCGGGTACACAGCGTTGGGGCAAGGGTCCATCTGACCACTGATACCTGGTCTGCAAAGCATGGTCAGGGCAGGTATATCACCTACAGTGCGCATTGGGTAAACCTGTTGACGGCTGCCAAGCATGGAATACGTGGCTCTGCAGAGGAGTTGGTGACACCGCCACGACTTGCAGGCAGGCCTGCTGCCACCTACTCTACTCCTCCTACTCCATCCTCTTCCATAACCTCCTCGGCTGAGTCCTCTTCTGCTGCTGCTATGTCTTGCTCCACATCAACGGCACCCCCCCCAGCTCCACAGGTACTATTCCACATCCCGGATGCGGCAGTGTCACGCCGTCTTGGGGTTGACTTCCCTGAAAGCAGAGAGTCACACCGGACCAGCACTCCTGTCTGCCCTGAACGCACAGGTGGATCAGTGGCTGACTCCGCACCAACTGGAGATCGGCAAAGTGTTTTGTGACAACGGAAGAAATTTGTTGTCGGCATTGAATTTGGGCAAGTTGACACATGTGCCGTGCATGGCACATGTGTGTTATCTGATTGTACAACGCTTTGTGCATAAGCACCCAGTCTTAGGGGACATCCTGAAGCAAGCCAGGAAGGTGTGTGCCCATTTCAGGCGTTCCTACATGGCCATGGCGCACTTTACAGATATCCAGCTGCGAAACAACATGCCAGCGAGGCGCTTGATTTTAGACAGCCCGACACGTTGGAATTCAACACTCCTAATGTTCGACCGCCTGCTCCAACAAGAAAAGGTTGTTAATGAGTATTTGTATGACCGGGGTGCTAGGACATCGTCTGCGGAGCTGGGGATTTTTTTGCCACGTTACTGGACGCTCATGCGCAATGCCTGTAGGCTTATGCGTCCTTTTGAGGAGGTGACAAACCTGGTCAGTCGCACCCAGGGCACCATCAGCGACATTATACCATTTGTTTTCTTCCTGGAGCGTGCCCTGCGAAGTGTGCTGGATCAGGCCGTAGTTGAGCTTGAAGAGGAAGAGTTGTGGTCACCATCACCGGCATAAACAGCCTTATCAGCATCGCTTGCTGGACCTGCGGCAACGCTGGAAGAGGATTGTGAGGAAGAGGAGTCAGAGGAAGAATGTGGCTTTGAGGAGGAGGAGGAAGACCAACCACAACAGGCATCCCAGGGTGCTCGTTGTCACCTATCTGGTACCAGTGGTGTTGTACGTGGCTGGGGGGAAGAATATACCTTCAGTGAGATCACTGAGGATGAGGAACGGGACATGACTAACTCGGCATCCAACCTTGTGCAAATGGGGTCTTTCATGCTGTCGTACCTGCTGAGGGACCCTCGTATAAAAAAGATGCAGGAGAATGACCTGTACTGGGTGTCCACGCTACTAGATCCCCGGTATCAGCAGAAAGTGCCTGAAATGTTACCGAATTACCCCAAGTCGGAAAGGATGCAGCACTACCAAAATAAATTAAAAAGTATGCTTTACACAGCATTTAAGGGTGATGTCACAGCACAAAGGCAATCTAACAGCGGAAGAGGTGAACATAATCCTCCTCCTCCCATGACCACGCCGGCAAGGAGAGGACGCTTTACAGACGTGTTGTTGATAGAGGACATGCAGAGCTTTTAAGTCCTATGCATCGCCACAGCCCTTCGGGGGCCAACCTCAGAGAACGACTCGACCGTCAGGTAACAGACTACCTCGCCATAACTACAGATATTGACACTATGAGGAGCGATGAACCCCTTGACTACTGGGTGTGCACGCTTGCCCTGTGGCCTGAGCTATCCCAATTTGCCATAGAACTTCTGTCCTGCCCTGCTTCAAGTGTCCTGTCAGAAAGGACCTTCAGTGCAGCAGGAGGTTTTGTCACTTATAAGAGAAGTCGCCTAGGTCAAAAAAGTCTAGGGACTGACAGTGGGCGATACATTCGATTAAAAAAGGCCTGATAGATGAGCTGCCTTGAGCTAATAATGGTCCACATGCTGCTGTATTTTATCTGACCTGTGTATAATCTTCCATGCTGGGCAGTGGAAGCCCCGAGACTCTGGGAGTCTGAAGAAGAGGAGTCAGAGGAGGAAGGTGGCTTTGAGGAGGTGGAAGACCAAACACAGCAGGCGTCCCATGGGGCTTGTTGTCCCCTTTCGGGGACCCTTGGTGGCTGGGTGGAGGAAGAGACCTTCAATGACATCAGTGAGGACAAGGAACGGGACATGGCTAGCTTGGTATCCAACCTTGTGCAAATGGGGAGTTTGCGGTTGTGCAAAGGGACTGTTTGCGGTTGTTTGCGGTGCATTAAACGGGGAGATTGGTCTGTTGCTGTGAAGCGGGTGTAACCCTTACACTACCTGATCGATACAACATCATACCTGATGTTTTAAAGTATGTTATTTCAAACAATTTAGGAATGTTAGGTGATTTATGCCCTTTATGGCTTAAAACCAGACTCTGCATCAACTATGTAATTTTCCGTGGGAGTTTTGCCATGGATCCCCCTCCGGCATGCCACAGTCCAGGTGTTAGTCCCCTTGAAACAACTTTCCCATCACTATTGTGGCCAGAAAGAGTCCCTGTGGGTTTTGAAAATCGCCTGCCCATTGAAGTCTATGGCAGTTCGCCGATGTTCGTCCGTTCGCGAACATTTGATGGAATTTGCGTCTGTGGTTCGCGAACCGAAAATTTGATGTTCGCGACATCACTATTTAAGATGTGTTTTAAATGATTTCAAAATTATTCTCTTCAAAGATAACAAAGATTGCAATGCACAATTGGTTTACCACAATAAACAAGGAAAGCTCCTAATTATAGAAATTATTGAAACATTAAAATATTTTATAAAAATTAGACAATTACAGGGTAGATTCATGGAGGCTACATGTGAAAGGCCGCTGTGAGTGTAAGGAATTGAATAGTTTCCCTATAGAGAATACAGTCTTCAGTAAAGCTTAGTGAATTAGGGGTATGCCGTTCATTATAACTGAAACAATCTTTAGGTTAATGTATGGAAAAATTGCCTCCTGCAAAATGTAGTGTTCTTTGGGTAAAGTATGTTTTCAGTTGTTATAACATAAAGCCAAGCCTTACATCATTAATTTATATTTACCAAAACAAGTTACTTGCTAGACTAGTATAATTATGAGTTATGAGAAGGAATCAATTAAGATGATTTTGCTAGAGAAAAAAAACATTAACATATCCACATGTTTCAAACAGAACCATGCTTAATATATTATTTTTTTATAATACATAAGACAACAATAATCACATACAGTACATTTATTCAATAGGTCTATTCACATCGTAGGAGTATAACAAGTAATGAAGAGCTTAACATTTGCATGTTATCAATTGGATAATTAGAGGTTTGTTTTTTTGCAAGAAACAAGCCATTTTTCTTGAAAGTATTAAGAGAGAGTACCCTGAGGAAATAAATAAATCAAATTATCGAATAGGATCATTGTCTAAATGTGACAATGAAAACCAGATGCATTTTATAGGAAAATTAAATAATACATTTATATCCCTAGGAGATGTTGGCAAACATATTACACATCAAAGCTCTGTTAAAACCACAGAACACATAAACATAAATAACCTGCACTTTTTATTTAATCCTTACTATTCAAGGTTAATTATACACCTTGAACTCATTGATACTGCTCTGGACCATCACATAAAATAGTTGTCAAACTGACAACTACAGCACGGAAGAGACACACGGGCGGAGGTGACACACAGGGGAGAAGGGGAGAGCCAGACAGGGGAGGAGGGGAGAGACAGACAGGGGAAGAGGGGAGAGACAGACAGGGGAAGAGGGGAGAGACACACAGGGGGAGTGGGGGGAGACACACAGGGGAGGAGGGGAGAGACAGACAGGGGAAGAAGGGAGAGACAGACAGGGGAAGAAGGGAGAGACAGACAGGGGAAGAGAGGAGAGACACACAGAGGAGGAGGGGGAGACACAGGGAGTGAGAAAAAGGGGAAGAGACACAGGGAAGTGAGAGGAGGGGGAAGAGATACAGGGGAGAGAGTGGAAGAGGGAAAAAACATAGGGGATGGTGAAAAGGCACAGGGGAGGGAAATGGGGAGGGGGAGAGACACAAGGGAGGGGGAAGAGACATGGGGAGGGGGGGAGAAGGGAGCCAGAGAAGGGAGAAAGAGACACACAGTGGAGGAGGGGAGAGACACACAGGGGAGGAGGGGAGAGACACACAGAGGAGGTGGGGGGAGAGACACACAGGGGAGGAGGGGGATAGACACAGGGGAGTGAGAGAATGGGAAGAGACACAGAGGAGTGAGAGGAGGGGGAAGAAATAAAGGGGAGGCAGAGGAAGAGGGAAAGACACAGGGGAGGGAAATGGGGGGGGAAGCACAAGGGAGGGGGGAGAGACACAGGGGGCAGGGAGGAAAGAGACACAGGGGAGAGGAAAAAGACACAGAGGAGGGAGAGGGGGTAAGAGACACAGAGGAAGGAGAGGTGGGGAAGAGACACAGGGAGGGGGGAGAGACACATGAGAGAAGGGGAAGAGACACAGAGGAGTGAGAGGAGGGGGAAGAAATACAGGGGAGGGAGAGGAAGAGAGAAAAGCACAGAGGAGGGAGAGGGGTTTAGAGACACAGGGATGGAGGGGGGAAGAGACACATGGGAGGCAGGGGGGAGAAATACAGGGGAGGGGAAAAGGGACACAGGGAGAGAGGGGTAGGGGGAAAGAGACACAGGGGAGGGGGAAAGAGACATGGGGAGGGAGAGGTGGGGAAGAGACACTAGGGAGGGAGAGGAGGGGGGAAAGAGACACAGGGGAGGGAGAGGGGGGAAGAGACACAGGGGAGGAGGGAACAGACACGGGGGAGGGAGAGGTGGGGAAGAGACACAGGGGAGGGAGGGGGAAGGGACACAGGGGAGGGAGGAGAGACACATGGGAGGGGACAAGAGACACGGGAGGGAGAGGGTGGAACAGACACAGAGGAGGGGGGAACAGACACAGGTGAGGGAGAGGTGGGGAAGAGACACAGGAGAAAAAGAGGAGGGGGGAAAAACAGGGGAGTGAGAGGAGGGGGGAAGAGACAGATGAGTGAGAGGAGGGGAAGAGACCCAGGAGAGGGAGAGGAGGGGGGAAGATACACAGGGGAGGGAAATGGGGGAAACAAGGGAGACAGGGAGGGGGGAAAAGACAGAGGGGGACGGGGGAAAGAGACACAGGGGAGGGGGATAAAGCACAGGGGAGGGAGAGGGGGAAAGAGACACAGGGGAGGGGGAAAATGACACATAGGAGGGAGGGAGGTTAAAAACACAGGGGGTAAGGGGACACAAGGGAGAGAGAGGCTCATTGCAAGGGCCGTTATGAGCGCCAAAGGCGCTCATCGCAAAGCCAATAAAGTAGAGGGTGGGAGAGGTTGAGGGGGGAGTCTTACAATGAGCACCAAAGGTGCTCATTGTGAGGCCTGTGATGAGCGCCAAAGGCCCTCATCGCGAGGCCAGTAAAGTAGAGGGGGAGGCTCCAATTATGTGGCAAACAGCATTGCCAGGCTTAACTTTTTATTGCCGTCATTTTTGACGGGCAAGTCGCAAGTTATGTATAACTAGGGAATTGCCAGTCAAAAATGACAGCAGTAAAATTTGAAGCCTGGTAATGCTGTTTGCCACACAATGCGAGGTTCTGCCCCCTCTGAGCACCTTCAGTGCTCATCGCGAACCCCGCGCTGAGCACCTTAGGCTCTTCTCTTGTCTACTTTACAGGCCTCGCCGCTTCGCCGCTCATTGCTGGCCTCAGTAACCTGCAACTTTTGTGCTTGGGAATGCCATGTGTCTTTCCACAGTTTTTGCATGGTGCGTACTGACTGCCGTTGGTTTTATTATATAGTCCCCCATGCCTGGCGTTGTTCAGCCTCATTTTGATCCTGTTTGAGAATTTTTAAGTTTTTGGGCAGCCATTTTTTTTTCTCGCTTAGCCGATTTTCGATCAACTAAAAAAGGCAAATATGGCTCAAATTCACTTGCATTCTCGCTCACATGCTTCCTGGCTCTCCCCCTGTGCTGTGTGTGAGTGTGTTATTATTATTTAATAATTATTTTGCTGTTTTAGGGGGTCTTTCGAATTATGCGGTTGAGACCTTTTCGGCCTTTAAAAGCGTAAACTGTTGTGTTCCGCGCGATCAGCGAGAAAGTGCTACGGGTTTGGTCTGTGATCCCAGCCATTGACATAAGCCCCTTTTGTGCTCATGTGTAGGCTGTTTTAAAGTCTTCCGTGGCTCCGGATGAACATCTTTATTTATGAACACTTTTTCATTTATTGAACTCATAATAATGTTCTCTTAGGCAAGTGTGTAGGAACGGGGCTAGATGGACAGGGGAAGGGAAGGGCAACCCCCTGGATGGACAGGGGGGGACCCCATAATCATTATATGCATATTCTCCCTTACAATCACTTTACAGTAGCCTCCCTGTCACCTCTTGTTCCTGGAGGATGCTTGTGAGACCCAGCTTTAAGAGGAATCCAGCAGCTATAGTGAGGGAAAAAAATATTTGATCCCCTGCTGATTTTGAACGTTTGTCCACTGACAAAGAAATGATCAGTCTATAATAGTAGGTGTATTTTAACAGTGAGAGACAGAATAACAAAAATAAAAACCAGAAAAATGCATGTCAAAAAACAGAAACAGGTCAATGAGTGAAATAAGTATTTAATCCCTTATCAATAAGCAATATTTCTGTCTCCCAGGTGTCTTTTATACAGGTAACAAACTGAGATTAGGAGCACTCTTAAAGGGAGTGCTCCTAATCTCAGCTGTATAAAAGACACCTGTTCACAGAAGCAATCAATCAATCAGATTCCAAACTCTCCACCATGGCCAAGACCAAAGAGCTGTCTAAGGATGTCAGGGACAAGATTTTAGACCTTCACAAAGCTGAAATGGGCTACAAGACCATCGCCAAGCAGCTTGGTGAGAAGGTGACAACAGTTGGAGTGATTATTCGTAAATTGAAGAAACAGAAAATAACTGTCAGTCTCCCTTAGTCTGATGCTCCATGCAAGATCTCACATCGTGGAGTTTCAATGATCATGAGAACGGTAAGGAATCAGCCCAGAACACAATCATTTCTTTGTCAGTGGACAAATGTTCAAAATAATCAGGGGATTAAATACTTTTTTCCCTCACTGTAAAGGGACAAGAGGTGAGGCTACTGGAAATTGATGGGGACCACCAGGGATAAGGTACTTACTGTATTGTAAGCTACTAGATTAAACGTATATATATATATATATATATATATATATATATATATATGTATATATATATATATATATATATATATATATATATATATATATGTAACAAACAAACCCTCCCCTACGACATATATATATGAGCTGGCAGCAGGTTTTTTTTACTTGCTTTAGACATTCAAGTGTGAACACAGATGTACTTTTTATTTACTGTACTACTGTGCGGTGGAGGGCTTCTATCGCTCTTTTGCCCACCATATTATAAATGACTGTTGTGGTGAACTACCTACTCATAATTTCCACAACACAGACTGAGATCCCGCTCCATGCTCATGATAGCCAGTAAGCTTGAAACAGCTGTACATGGATTGGATACTCAGCCTGTGTTTATTCCAACCTTGGCTTTGCATTAAAGCTGTGTAATACTGCATGCATAAGCCTAAAGGAAGCCATGTAAGCCTAAAGGAAGCCATGTTTGATGATGGCTACGGAATGAAGAGCGAGGCATTTGTGGGCATATTTGTGTGTCCCAGCTCAACTTCCCAGAATGCAGTGTAATAACTGTTTTTCTCGGAACTCTGAGCAGGAAGCAGGTTTTTTTTTTAACTTGCTTTAGATATTCAAGTGTGAACACAGATGTACTTTTTATTTACTATATATATATATATATATATATATATATATTTGTAATGTCATGTACTATTTATTTTAGGTACTCTGTAAGGTGGAGAACTAATATAGCTACGGAATATGTTAGCAGGTTACAAATACTGAAATAAAACATTTCCCATTTTTTCCTTTTAGGATAGATTGCCCAATTTTCAATCTTAACAGAGGGGAACTCCCTTACGGAACCTTATGGTAATAGGTTAACTTCAGGTGCCTTGGGGCCCATTGGGTACACCATGGTTATCGATTAGATTACCATGGAGGTCTGTAGGCATCCCTTTAGTAACAGGTTCCAAAGTTGCCATGGGTTATACTTAGAAACTTCATAGGGGTCTTAAGTATTTTACTAATCCTTAGGTTTCAAGCTCTTCAGTAAAGTATATTTTATGTTTAAATAAAATAAAAAATATAAAATATTTACCCATTTATATACAACATACACTGCTATTTGTAACATCCAGCAGAGTATGTTGTATATTAATAAATACATATTGGTTATATTTTTTTATTTAAATATAAAATATACTCCTAATAAAGGGGTTCAAACACGCAATGCTGAATATCAGCATCATAAAAAGCAAGATAAGCATTTAGTAAATTCAGAGAAAATATTATAGAATAAAACTTTCTTTTAAAGAAATGAAGAGTTTTCAGGTTAACATACTTAGAATAAATGTTGGAAAGAAAACAGACAGCTAATTTATTGTATATGAAAATAAATAATACACATGTGTATGCAGTATATATATATATATATATATATATATATATATATATATATATATATATATATATTGTGACCGTTTGCCCCCTAGAAGATGGTGCCAGGTAAAGAAGTGTAAAGAGTTCTTGACAGGAGTGATGGAATTAACTTCTGAAGAACTCCTAATTGGTGCAGGTGCAGTTTCACTTTAAAGCCTGGAAAGCAGACATGGAAGGGGGTGGCTAATTAGGCTCTGGCCTCAGTTGTGTGCTGCAGCTGCTAGCAGCCAGAGCAAGCCACAAGAGAGGAGCTTGCTGGCTGATCCTGTGTGGATCTACCTTTTGAACTCTGGAAAGCAAACCTGGAGGAGATCGCCTTGTTTACTGGGGCTGCGAGTTTTGGAAAACAGGAAGGAGTGTGTGCTGTTTGCAGTAGCTGGACGAACAGAGCTGACAGCATGACTACAGACTCAGGAGGTGAAAACTACAAAGGCACCAAGTAAAGGAAGTGAATATTGAGGGTTCCCAGGCAGAGTTGCCTAAGGTGTCTAAGCGATTGTGGCACTGTCAGAGGCACCAAATAAAGGTACCAGACTTATTATACCACAGGGAAGAGGCTGAGTGCTTGTCCTGTTAAATTGCAGTGTTACTATTGCAATATCAAAGGGTCCCTGGGGTGAAGCATATGGGAGAGACGGGCGGGCCCTATCCACTGTTACTTATTTAAAGATGTGGAAAAGACTTCTAATCAAATAAGAGACTATTTGTATCCTGGCCACAAGGTGGCACTATAAGAGACTGTTTGTATCCTGGCCACAAGGTGGCACTATACCTCATAGCAGAGACTGTATTATATGATCCACCAGAACTTCTGCTGAAAGTAACTGGATTCACTTGTTTACTTTATGAATTCTAATCTGTCAAGAGCAGAGAAGCTGCCCGGGGGTAGTCAGGGTGTTCCTGCATGTTTAGTAAGAAACGTATATGTAGATTTTTATTTTCATTTTTCTACTTCTAATCCTTGTTTATGAGCCCTATTAACAAACAAGTCTTCTGCTTCATAAATCTGTATTAAAGAGCCTTTTGTCATAAAGAATTCCTGTGGTAAACGGCCATCCCTGTCACAATATATAGTGAGAAAGCATTAAATACTAAAATAAAAGGAGAAGTTAGAAGAGCAGAAAGGGCTCAATATTGTATTACAGCAGTGTTTCTCATCTCCAGCCCTCAGGGCCCACCTTCTCCGGAATCACTCTCTAGTGACATACCTCAGGCTTGGTTAGAGCCCCAGGCTGAGTCACTACCGGAGGGGGGGGGGGGGGGAATAAAGGTCTGACCACCATGCAGGACTCGATACCAGGGGAAGTGGATATGAGGGAGGGTGATAAGGCAGGCTTTCCTGTTAACATCATGGGCGAGACGGTCAACCATCCTCAGCTTTCCACTAACATCAGTGCAATCGAAGCTGAGCAAGCAGCGGTGGAAATGGCAGAGGCATATATAGCCTCCAAGGCTTCCACTAAGGAAGCCATGCCAGGTACTGCTTTGCAGCCAGCTACCCCTGAATACACACCTGAAGCTGCAGGGTGCAACAGCAATATCAGGGTCCGCTAATTAGCGTGAATGGTGCTAAAGGGACTCTTTCTAAATCATACAAGAGGGGATCCCTTAGAATGAAGCTGAAGAAACTGGCCATGGTCGGGTAAAAGCCCTCAGCCAAGAGGAGCCCAGGGGTGATCCATAAGAGGGGACATAAGATTCTAAGTGGGTTATCCCTGCAAAGGAATTAGATTAATTCCTTGAGAGCACCCTTCATGGGCAAAAGAAAACGAAGGTGCAGCTGGCCTTGAGGAAGTGGAGTAATATGTTGTTTATTCTCTACTCTCTACAGCAATATCTAGAGGTCAGCAATAGGGCCAAGAATTCCAGAACTGCGGACATAACCGCGTCCGGATTTTCTATAAAATGTGCGTGGCCTATCAGCAGTCTCAAGAGACTGAGGAACGCACAATTCCTGACATGCAGTAATGGCTTTGCACATCAACACGCCTAATACCAACGGCTGTCAAGACAGTTTCCGCAGGTTCCAGGTTCTCTCCTATTTACTTCAGGGATGGTACTCTGAGTTTCCTGCAAGAAACTCATACCACTCCAGAGGCTGAGGCCTCGTGGCAACTGGAGTGGAGAGGCAGGGTGTTCTTCTGCCACTTCACATCGGCATTGTGTGGAGTGGTGACCCTGTTCTCAGAGTCTTTTCAGCCAGAGCTGCTGCTTGTGAAAGTGGTTATCACAGGCTATCTAATCCACCTCTGGGTCGGAGAGCAGGGTAGCGTAATAAACCTAGTTAATGTATATGCCCCTGCTTGAGGGCCCGAGAGAGTGAGGTTCTTAGCCAGACTGTCCCATTTCCTAGAGACGGTTGATGCAGATGTGTGTTTGGTTCTCGGGGGGGATTTTAACTGTACCCTCGATGCTCTGGACAAAAATGGTCAAGAGCCTCAGCCGCCTTCTGCGTCAGCCATGCGGAAGCTCATCACCCGCTTCTCCTTACAGGATGTCTGGCGAGAACAGAACCCAGGGGCATCAGACTGCTTCACCTACGTCAGGGTAAGAGCCGGTCTGTTGACCCACTCCCCAGATCGATACACTATATATATATCTAGTCACTATATGTCACAAGCCGGTTCTTGTGCCATTAGGCTGGCTCCATTCACAGACCACAACTGTATATCTGTGAGAGTGGCGCTAACGCCAACAGCACCACAAGCCGTTAATTTGCACTTCAACAATGCCTTGTTAAAGGACCAGGGGCTTGTGACATTGGTCCAGGAATTTTGGAGGGACTGGAGGGGTTGCAATGGGGACTTTGCCACGTTAAAACAGTGGTGGGGCATGGGTAAGGTTAATTTGCGACTTCTGTGTCAGGAATATACCAAGGGTGTGAGTGGGCAGTGCGAAGCTGAGCTAAAGTCACCCTGTGGGGTGGTTCTCCATCTAGAACAAAGGCTGTTCACTTGTAGGGACCAATCCCTGCAGAGCAAGTATGTAGAGAGGAAAGGTGTCCTCTATGACCTGCAACGACAGCTGGCCATTGGGGCATATGTGCGTAGCCGCTTAGGTTTTCTTAAAGATCTAGAGCGCGGCTCATGCCTCTTCTACTCACTAGAGAAAAAGTGGGGCAATAGTAGACACATCACCTGTCTTCTAGATGAGGGCAGTGCCCCCCTTACAGATCCGGAGAGTATCCGGGACAGAGTCCGGAATTTTTATAAAAATCTTTATTCTCTGTATCCAGATGCCTGCAGGGTGCTATGGGAGGGGCTCCCCACAGTCAGTGAGGGTGTAAAGGAGCGGCTTGATATGCCAATATATTTTCAGGAGCTCTCTGAAGCCCTCCGTGTCATGTCCTGTGATAAATCTCCAGGACTGGTCGGTCTGACTCTTTTTAGAATTTTTCCAATTTTTCTGGGAGACTCTGGGACCTGCTTTCCATCTGGTCCTTGGGGAAGCCCTGGGAGATGCCCTTGTCTTGTAACAGGGCAGTACTCGACCTGCTGCCCAAAAAGGTGGATCTCCACCTTATTAAGAACTGGCAACCGGTCTCACTGCACAGCACAGATTATAAGATAGTAGCGAAAGCCATCTCACCTAGACTTGGATATGTGCTGGCAGAATTGGTTCACCCTGACCAGTCCTACGTGATCCCGGGCTGGACTATCTTTGATAGTATCTTTCTGGTCCAGGATCTCCTGCAATACTCTCTCAGGACTGGTCTGTTACTCGCCTTTCTCTCCCTAGATCAATGAAAAGGCGTTTGACAGGGTGGACCATGGTTACCTCATAGCCACTCTGCAAGCGTACGGCTTTGGCTCACAATTTGTGGGCTATATAACAAATCAATTGGTCGCTAACAGCACCTTTGGTATTTGTACGAGGGGTACGTCAAGGATGTCCCTTGTCTGGACAGTTATATGCACTGGCCATTGAGCCTTTCCTTTGCCTTTGGGGAAAAGGTTCATGGGGCTGGTGCTTAGGGAGCCAGACATGCGGATCGTCCTTTCAGCCTATGCTGATGATGAGCTCCTCATGGCCCAGGACCCAGTTGATCTTGAGCTGGCAAAAGAGTGCCAGGAGGTATATTCAGCTGCCTCCTCTGCTCAGATCAACTGGTCCACATGCACAGGCCTTATAGAGGGTTCTATACAGGTGGACTCTTTGCCTCCCACATTTCGTAACATCTCGTGGGAGGCAGATGTCATGAAATATCTGGGGGTCTACCTGTCCGCTGAGGACGCTTCTGTCCCAGACAACTGGAGGGAGCTAGAGGACAGTGTCATCTCTCGTCTGGGACGATGGAGGGGTCTATCAAAAATGCTTTCCCTTAGGGGGCGGACTCTAGTGATAAATCAGCTGGTGGCTTCTCAGATCTGGCACCGGCTGATCTGTTCAAGTCCGACCGCCGAGTTTGTCAGCAACATCCAGAGGAGTTTGTCAGTTTCCTCTGGATAGGAAAGCATTGGGTCTCTGCGGGTGTGGCAAGTCTGCCTTTGGTGGAGGGTGGGCGGGGAGTGGTATGTGTTCGCTCCCAGTTGTCCACCTTCCGCCTTCGGTACCTGCAGAGATACCTATATGCAGATCCCTCTCCGCAGTGGTGCGCACTGGCGTCCAGCTTTCATCACCAGTTGCGCAACCTGGGTTATGACCAGCAATTATTTCTTATCGGGCCCGAGGGGTTTGGGAGAGACCTCTTGGTGTTGCCGGCATACTACCAGGAAACCCTCAAGGCCTGGAGCATGGTCTCCGTGACCAGACAAGGCGTGCCTTTAAGGGATGAAATATTTATGGAGCCCCTATTATATAATCCAGCAGTAGGGGGTCCGTTGTTACAGTCCCTTAGCATCGGACCCCCTACTATCATCCGCCGCCTTAGTCAGGCACATTTGACATGAGTCAGGGATCTCCTGGACTATGAGCGTTCTGATTGGGTGTAACCCCAGGAGCTTGCGCTCCATTTGGGATATGTGATGCCAAAGCCCCATTGCGCTTGCTCCAGGAGATTAAGAATGCCTTGCAAGCCGGAGTGCCACATGCACCTTCCAACACCCCGTGTTTCCCCTCAGGCTCCTCCTGTCCCCAACCTCTCGAGGTTGAGGGACATACCCTCGGCATGCTTTCGTGGCATGCCGAGGAAGAGCTTGTATTCTCTTGTGCTCCATACAGTGCACTTCCTTGCCCTCATGACCAGTCCTGATACCATCTGGAGGCGGGTCCTACCAGCTGACGAGGGCAAGAGGCCCCAGTGGAGGGAGCTTTAGTCTACTTTAGTTCCACAACCCACTGGGGACTTCAGTTTGAAAGTGCTCCATGGTGCACTGAGCACGAGAGAGTACTTATCTAATTTCACAGACTCTCCCTCCACTTGTCCATTCTGTGGCAAGGGAGAATCTGTATATCATATTTATTTTAGTTGCGCCAGACTGCAGCCCCTCTTGTCACTTTTGGCCTCCTCCTGCAGTTCTGGCTGCATTTCTCCCCACACATATTTATTTTTGGGCGCCCAGTGTCCCGGGGCAATAGGGCCAGGGACCTCCTCATCAACCTGCTCCTGGCATTAGCCAAGCTGGCTATAAATATGTCCAGGAAGCAGTGTTTGATAGAGGGGGTTTCATTGTCACCTGAGGCCATGTTCTGGGCACTGGTGCGCTCTCGAATCCGGGCAGAGTACCAACTGGCATTTTCCACTGGGGGAATGGATGAGTTTGTCTCCCAGTGGTCTGTAGATGGTGTACTCTGCTCGGTGTCCCCCCATCCGGGTCCGTGATTTTGTTTTTAGTTAGTTTCTATATAATGAAATAAATTAGCTCTTGGACATATCCTTCCCCACCACCAGGTGGGGATGTAAGGAACTATGGATTGGCTCCATAAAAGGGCCAATCTATGGTTTAAATGTGTCATGATTTAATTGTTTAAGGACTCATATTGTCAGTAATTTATGAATATGTACAAGGTAGCATGACATTGTTACATTGGGATTATGTGTTATTGTGTGGTTATATGTTGCCTGTACATTGTTATTATGTATCCTAGTTATAATATGTTATCAGAGGGAAAATGTTATATAGAACATATGTGGAATTGGTAGAAATGCTCATTCAATAAAGCGTGAGAGATAGTTTTCACATAAACAAGGTGTGAGACTAATTCTGTGTGGTGTATGCTGCCTTGGGAGTGGTCTTGCCATGGGCCACTAAGTAACCTGGATCCAGTATTCTCTGCCTGTACCATTTGGGCCTTGCCCTCTTCAGAAGACATCTTTTGTGCCACAGAGAACAGGAACTACATGATTCTGCTGGCGTAGGTGTGAACTAGGTTCATATCAAGCCCCCTTGAAGAAGCAGATCGTGACATTGGCTGGCAGTGGTGGGATCTCTGTAGAAAACACAGAAGGATGGCAGCTTATGAAGAGATGTCTGCAGCAAAAGAGGAGGAAGTGTCCAGATGGTATCAAGGATGGATGGAGATACTGCCTGCAGGTTCAACCAATTATCAGCAGAGGGAACTCCGGATCCAGATCATACAGGAGGTACAGGAAAGTGGAGAAGGGTAAGCAATAGCCCTGTCTCAGCTCCTGTGGAGGGGAAATGCTTATCCCCAGTAGAGACGGAGAATGTTCTGGTGACTGGAAAGGACTGTAGAGTAATGGGCCTTCTAAATAAGTGGATGGCATTCCTGGGACTATGGCCAGGTCACAAGCTAATGGAATGGCTGGAAAATTTAGTATGTGAGGAGGTCGCCATGGAAGAGCAATATGCTTATTGGGTGGGACCTGTTGTTATACCTCATCATTTTTCATTGGGGCTGGAAGAGGCACTTTGGGACATAGTATATGGGGATACGGATTGTGGCTTGGGGACTGAGAAAAGACAGCTGTGTCTGTTTGTCAAGCGCTGTCACATGGTGGAACTGGAGACAGACTCTCAGACAGCTAACTTACTTTGGACTTTGATCCAGCAAGAGCTACAGCTGGAGGTGGATTATATAGAGTTGCTGGATTAAGCATCCCTGGATGGGTTTTGGCCACCTAGCTGGAGGGCTCATGCCAGTCAGGCATGGAACATAACTACCTAACAGGTACTACAGGGACCCAGATAAATGTTGCCAAGGCTGTGTCAGAAAATAAATGTATGGACTGTGGGGAGAATTTTGATATCCATGATTATCAAAATAACAAGGATGCCTGCATCCATGGGGTTGACTGGGAAGAGGAAGAACTGGTCCCTATCTTTATTGGCCTGAGTCTCACCCAGTTAGAGGAATGGGGACAGGGCCAAACCACAGCAGTGCCAGGCCCAGGGGAAGAACTGGGGAAAAGCTACTCTGCTCCTAGAGTAAGAGAAGAACCCAATGAGCACTAGGCTCTACTAATTGACTGTGGAAATAGTGGAGAGGTTCCTTGGATGACCGTTGTCCAGGAGCCAGCCACAGACCCTGGAGCGGAAACAAAAAAGTAGCCCTGCTCTTCAGCCTGAACAAGAGGCAGTAGCAACTGCTTCTCAAGGGCTGCCTGTAACTACACACCAGGCAGTCTCAGATGGAGAGATTCAGGAGGTTGCACCTAAGGATCCAGAGACCAAAGAGCCAGAGGGTACCCCAGCTTGTGTTTTGTCTCCTGGTCTCCCTACATTGACTCCCCTGCAGCTGCCCAAAGACACTGGCTGTATACCTGTAACCCTGGAAAGAAGGGGCAACTGGCCAGGCTTGTTGGTAGAAAGGTTGGCTACTGAACCACAACGGCTTGTGTCAGAACTGCACATTAATCCACCAAAGACTGTCACTAGCCCATGTTGCAACTCCAGCATCCCAGTTTATTCAGGAGAAAGCTCAGGTCTGACAAAGGGAACCATGTACTCTTCAATTTTACCAATGGGACTGAGTGCTGATCCAGAATCAGCAGGACAGGAGGTCTCCATAGCCTGGAAGGAGAGGACTTTGCTGGGTAAGGATCCTCCCAAGTTTATGCTGGACTTACTAGCTGGGATGTACTGTTTCCCCTGGACTACCTTGAAGGGTCGTCCATGGCATTTGTCTTATAAGTCTCCCCAGGGGCTTGGGAAAGTCACTAGGCCACTGGGAAGAAGCGAGTATTCGCCCTGGACAGGGGGAGGCAGGGTATTCAGAGAGCCACTGAGGTTATCACATGGATGGACTTTCCAGACAGGAGGACAAGTAAAAGCAGTATAGCTAGAGAATTATCCGTCAGGATGATCCTCTATGCTATACTAGAAAGGAAGGGGGAGAAGTTGTCATGAATTAATTGTTTAAGAACTCATATTGTCAGTAATTTATGAATATGTCCAAGGGAGCATGACATTGGGATTATGTGTTATTGTGTGGTTATATGTTGTCTGTACTTTGGTATTATGTATCCTAGTTATAATATATTATCAGAGGGAAAATGTTATATACAACATATATGGATTTGGTTGAAATGCTCTGCATAGAAGTTAGCTGCAGATCATTGCACACTCACACATACAGACCTTGGGTCAAGACAGATGCATGTACTTCAAGTAGTCCTAAGAAAACACTTGAGTTTAACATAAAGGTTTGTTCACTAGATATCTAATGAATTTAATCTCAAGAATTTTTAAAACCTCAAGGTTGCAAGCCAGATGGTCTGACATCACACATACACAAATGTACACAAGGGTGTGGTATTGGAGAGTACAAATATGTTGTTTTGATCATTCAATAAAGGTTGAGAGATAGTTTTCACATAAACAAGGTGTGAGACTATTTCTGTGTGGTGTATCCAAAATACGCCATTACCTTACTCAAGGCACTACTAAGATTCTAATACACTCTCTCATCATTTCTCGTCTTGACTATTGCAACTTACTCCTTGTTGGCCTATCCATCACTCGCCTCTCCCCACTTCAATCCATAATAAATGCCTCCGCCAGACTCATCTTCAGTACACATTGTTCAGTGTCAGCAGCTCCTCTTTGTCAATCACTTCACTGGCATCCTTTAGCCTCCAGAATAAAGTTTAAAATCTTGACCCTAACTTATAAAGCCCTCAACAACAGCGCACCCCCATACATCTCTGCTCTCATCTACAAATACTCCCCCACACGCCCTCTTCGTTCTGCTAACGACTTTCTTCTTTCTACCACTCTTGTCACCTCCTCTCACTCCCGCCTACAGGACTTTTCTCGCGCTGCCCCTATTCTCTGGAACTCCTTGCCTCGCTTCACCAGACTATCCTCCTGCCTTAAATCCTTCAATACATCAATAAAAACGCACCTCTTTAAAGAAGCCTATAACCTTCCTCCCTAACATGCTCAGCACTACTCACTCCCTACTGTACCACATACACACTTCAACCTTTAGATTGTAAGTCTGCGAGTTTCAATCCTGCAAGGTGCTGTAGGGAAAGCGCTACGGACACAGGATTCCAAGCCCAAAAGCAGGGCCCTCCATTCATCGCAACATGTGAATCTTGAACTTGTTATTGCCTGTAACTTAACTTATGTATAGTGCTACGGAATATGTTGGCGCGTTACAAATAAACAATAATAATAATTGGGGAGTGGTCTTGCCATGGTCCACTAAGCAACCTGGATCCAGTATTTTCTGCCTGTACCTTTTGGGCCTTGCCCTCTTCAGAAGACATCTTTTGTGCCACAGAGAACAGGAACTACATGATTCTGCTGTGGTAGGTTTGAACTAGGTTCATATCAAGCCCCCTTGAAGAAGCAGATCATGACAAAATGTAACAATACACTGGAGTGGAGAAACACTGTATTACAGGGTTCACAGAGTCACATTATTATGACCACTTTTGACGTCAGCAGCGGGTAGCCATTGACATGTCTTAAGCTGTCCTGGTGGGTATATAAGGTGACATGAAGGCATTCTGCAAACATAGATAAATCAAATGTCAAAGTCCTACTACATGTTCCAGTGGTTTACACTTAAATCATAATTTAAACAAAGGAGAAAAATAGAACTTTAATGATTTGTGACTGAAAAGGTGAAAGCGTAGCACTTAGCCTCACTTAGGACCAGATAACTTTAGAGCAATAATAAACGTAGCAATATCTATATCCATTGGTAGAATTGTATTGTGATTCTAGAGAGTTGTTGTATGACAGTAATATTATAATCAATCCTGACAGGTGGGCTAGAATTGTTTAAAAAAAACACATTCATTCATCCATATTAAAAACAAGATATTTGCCTTTTGTGAAAAATACCTCAAGTCGTTTCATATAAGCTCACTCAGTTTAGCTGGGTAATGGGAATATATGCCCCTTTCTTTGTACCCTCTAGCTTGAATTAAACTCCCAATTTCGGTGTCAGTAACATTCCTTTTTAAATTCCTGACTAACGGGTGTTGGTGGTCCCATTTCACCCAATAATGGGCTTTCTTAAAGGCGCAGTAGTCCGTCTGTTGGACTTAGAATATTTATTTGCTTCCAATGCTTTTATCCTCAGCTCTAATATTCTAAGTCCCAGAGAGACAAAGAACACCTTTCTACAACATATTTAATGACACAGGCGGTGACAGCTCTTCTAACTATTCTGGCAGACCACAAACACGGTCCATCTCTAATCAAAGAACTATGGACTCTTTTTTAGAGAAGGGGCAAGACCAAAAACGTCAATATTTCCTGAGAAACAGAAGAAGGAAAAATTAAACCCTTCTACTAAGAATTCACTAATGAAACTGACTTATTCTATTAACAACTCATTAGTGAATAATATTAATGGACTGAATTCAGTAACCAATGAATTTCCCAATTGAATAACTCAAAACCGAAAAGTTTTTAAAACAAAGAATAAATGGGTGCTGCACTGGGGCGAGAGGGAATACACCTTCTATTCTCCAGTACATGGGTCATATTCTCGCATTGACTCTGATAATTGATTCTACCTTATCAGATCGGGTAGATACAGTGGACATCCATCAGTTCCCGTGGTCTGACCACTCACAAGTTAGCTTATCAATAAAACTGGGCCAAAAATCTAGACCACCTTACACATGAAGGCTTAATGAAAGAATGCTATCCAATCTGTTGGACGCTGAACAAATAGCTTGAGAGATTGAGCTGTTCTTCTCGACCAATCTTACTCCCGAAACAAGCATGGGTTGGATTTGGGTGGCCCATAAGGCCTTGGTAAGAGGCTCCTTCATAAAACTGGCATCAACATGTAAAAAACAATTGGAGAAGACACTTAAGAAATACCTGATCGAGCTAGAAAAATGAAATCCCCAACACTCCTATAAATCCCAATGCCAGCAAATTGTTAATGTGAAATTGGAGCTAGATTTAATTTTATCAAATCACACAGAGAGGGCGATTAGATGGACAAATCATAAGTTCCTTTTCTAGGGCGAATAAGCCTGACACCTTACTTGATAAAAAATTCAACAATACAATTTCTCAATCTAATTTTTCTGTATTAAGACCTCAGCCGAGGATGTCATGGCTAGCCCTAATAGTAAACAAAAATAATTTTTGGATGTTTTAAGAGGATATATTCATCTACATTACATAAGCAAGAACAACAGAGATTTGCCTTTCTCAACCCTTGTGATTTACCCACCCTCTCCACACAGGAGTTGGATTCACTCAACTCTCGGATTAAAGAGGGGGAAGGCCCCGGGTCCGGATGGATTCCCATACTTATATTACAAAAAATACGCAGATCTGTTGGCCCCACATTTAACAAATTTATTTAATCAAATATTGGAGGGACACCCTATGCCCCAAGAATTAAATCAAGTGGATATGATCTTTTTCCCTAAAGAAGGCCGGGACCCACTGGAAATAAAAAATTACCGCCCATTTCCCTCCTAAATGGAGACATAAACATTCTGGCTAAATTAATAGTTCAATTTCTCCCTAGAATTATTCATAAAGATCAGACAGGTTTCATCCCCTACAGGCAAATTGGAGACAATATTAGACGAATATTAAATTGTATAGACTGGGCTACTCAAAAGCATATACCGATGTGTTTGCTGGCCTTAGATATAGAAAGAGCATTTAACACTCTGGAGTGGCCCTATCTAAAAGATGTTCTAGCAAAATTAGTTTTTCGTGGAAATTTTATGAACTTGATTGAGACTTATTTAAGATCCCCAAGGGCCATTTTTAAGTTACCAGGGGACTCAAGGTCCCAGATTGAGATCCATATGGGACACCAGACAGGGGTGTCCTCTCTCGCCCTTGCTATTTGCCTTAGCCATAGAGCCTTTAGCTCAATCCATAAGTACTAATTCTAGCATACAGGGTATTAAAATTGGTCATCACCACTTTAAATGCTGTCTCTTTGCGGATGACATGCTTTGCTTTTTAATGGAGCCTGCCACCACGGTCCCCACACTATTACAAACACTGGAGGCTTTTGAAAAATCTGTCAGGATTAAGAATAAATGTAGCCAAATCTGAAGCTTTAGATATTTCAATGATCCAGGCTGAAATTCAGCTGCTTCAGCAAAGTTATAATGTTGCATGGTCTAAGTCGCCAATTAAGTATCTGGGGGTATATATGACCATATGTATACCGGTACTATATAAAGCTAATTTTACAGCCATGTATAATGTACTGAGACTAGATCTGCAGAGATGGTCTAAGGGTAAAATTTCATGGTTGTGTAGGATAAATGCTGTAAAGATGAATGTTCTGCCCCATCTTCTGTATTTGTTTCGGGTACTCCCAGTAGCAATAGATTTTCAAGAATTGGGGTGGTTTCAGAATCAGGTCTTCAGGTGTATTTGGAATTATAAGGCCTCCAGGATTTCTAAGCTGAATATGTATAGACATAAGGCGAATCTTAAACTATACTACAAAGAGTCTCAACTTTCATTTATCCCGATGACACATTCTCCCCAACACCAACCCTTATGGGTTATTATAGAAAATCTAACTATGTCCCCACTATGTCCCCATATTCATGGGACACCATAATTTGGCTTTTGAGGCAGAGTAAGGCTTTGGGGAGTCGGAGCAATCCTTTTATTAAGCATACGATAACTATCTGGACATGGGCTGCGAAGCAGTGT
This sequence comes from Discoglossus pictus, assembly GCA_027410445.1. Classification (NCBI taxonomy): domain Eukaryota; kingdom Metazoa; phylum Chordata; class Amphibia; order Anura; family Alytidae; genus Discoglossus; species Discoglossus pictus. The sequence continues at coordinate 101,517,661 of CM050166.1, read as the reverse complement.
GACTTACATTCCAAACTTTCTAGCCTTACTCCGGTTGTACCCAATACACAGCTAATTATCCCCCTAACCTTAAATTTATCAAGTTGGTGGCAGTCTAGAAATCTACTGAGGTTTGGGACATGGTTCCAGGGGGGCAGAAATTTTTAGTTTGAATTTATGAGAGATAAATATGACCTGCCGCTGTCAGAACACTACAATTATTGCAGATGTAGGCACTTTATAACTACCTCAGTACATACTTTAGTTAAGCTGGAGACGAACTGGTTTGTAAGGCTTTGTGGGGAGCTTCCACTGTCTAGCAAAATTATAAGTCTTCTTTATGATGCCTTTAATGAGATGCCGCTGAGCCAACCTTAGAAATACATGAAAGCATGGGATCTGGGGATCTGGGACATGCACTAGATCAAGGAACCTGGGAGGAGAGCTGGCAAACTACAACAAGAGGTTCTATTAACTACAGTTTACTTGAAACATCTATAAAAGTTTTGTATCGCACCTATATAACGCCATCCAAATTATTTAAATGGGGGCTCACCCGAAGTGATAAATGTTTTAGGGACTGAGGAAACAGAGGCACTTTCATACACACGTGTTGGATGTGTCCTAGACTACAACACTTATGGGACGGGGTACTTTCCCTGGCCTCCAATATTTTTAAATCTAGAATTGATATGGATATCAAGGTGAATCTTTTAGGCCTCCCAGTCAAATAGATATCCTCCCACCATAATCTCCTCTTACAATTTATAATGTTGGCCACCAAAAGCCACATTGCTAGGCAGTGGAAGTCAGACATATTGAGTCTGTAGACAGTTAAAAATAAAATAAATTGTATTCTAATAAATTAAATGTTAAAACACCTTCTAGAGGACTCAGTTCCCAGGTTTTTGGATGTCTGGTCCCCCTGGATAGCATTGCCAGACAGCATACAGATTGGGTAGGAGGGGGGGCAGATATCCAGGTAGTTTAGGGTGGGTCATGCAGATGGAGGATCCTCAGAGGCAGTAGTTGGAGGCGAGCGAATGGAAGAAAGGTTCATCCTGGTGCACCAATGAAAAAAAATATTTTAGATTGAGTTGCCCCAACCCCCTTTTTTTCTCCCATTATTCTTAAAGTGTATCAAACATAAATTAATGTATGATGCGTATTAATTATGTTGGTTTTAGTTTGAAAAACGTGAAAATGGACTCTGGGCAAAAGTTATCCTTGGCGATAATGGTATTCCCATGGAAGTAGGATATGCTGCTTATGTTTGCAAGGGAATTATGCTAGATATGACGAACATACAGTTGCAGTACTTAGATTGTATATCTACTGTTTGGATGTGATCTATTATACATGATGTACTTTTGCCCATTAAAATGATTTGTTAAAAAAACAAAACAAAGAATAAATGAACTTGACAAAACAGGATTGAGTCCAAAAATAAAAAAAATACAATAGAATTGTCAATTTGTCCAGATTTTCCCTAAAAAAAACATCACTTATCTGTACTAGAAAAAGGTTTTTACATTTGTACCCCTATCTTATCCTACCCTCTTTGAAAGCATAAAGGATGTTAGTCTTTTTGTAAGGAAACTAGCTTTAAAAAAATGTTATAAGAGAAAAAAGGAAAGAGAATATATTGATCAGGGGATACCACAACAAGATGTAGACATAATAATGGATCTAATGGAGCTAATAGAAGAGAATGAGAACTGCCTTGAGAATAGTGACACATAAGTCACAAGAGACAAGAGAATGTAAACCCAGAAGTAAGTTCACTCCTAACATCGGAGATTATGCCAACTTAGAGGTTTTTCTAAAAATGGTCACAAATGACTTGGAAGTGCTATATAAAAAACCTGACTGGAAAAGAAAGTTGCAATTATATAAAAATTAGGAACATTCTGAAAGATTAGCTCTAAAAGAACTGAAGGAAAATTCAGAAATTGTTCTAAAAGTGTCAGATAAGGGGGGAAACCTGGTAATAATGGACAATAAAGATTATTTAGAAATGTGCCAACGGATTTTAAATAATGTGACCACTTATGGTATTTTGGACAAAGATCCAACTAATGAATTCCAATTGGAATGCTTGTCAATACTTACTCATGCGGAAGGCACTGAGGTAATTGATTCACAGACCTACTTGCATATCTTTACAATAAACATCCAACACGTTCAATGTTCTACTCACTTCCAAAAATTCCTAAGAACAAAGTGCCCATTCCGGGTAGGCCAATTGTTTCAGGAACTGATAACATGACACACAATATCAGTTTATATGTTGACAATTATCTAAAAGATTTGGTAACAGTTTTAACATCATATATTCGGGATACTACCAATTTACTGTGCCATATCCAAGATATTTGTGTGCCGGCCAATAACATCTTTTGTAGTATAGACATTGAACAATTATATACATGCATTACACATGAGTTGGGCATAAAAGCGGTGGAATTATTTTTAAGAAGTAAAAAAACGGATTTAATAACTCATAAAAAATTCATAATTGAGCTTCTACAGTTTATTCTTACAAAAAAATACTTATTTTTAAACCGTAAGTGGTATCACCAAAAGAGGGGGACTGCTATGGGAACACCCTGTGCTCCCAACTATGCCAACTTATTTTTAGGTTGTGGGAGGACACAGTGGTGTTCCCAGAAAATACAGCAGAAACAACAAAAAATATACTGTAGTGTTGTGGCATCGTTTCATAGACGATGTATTGTTATTTTGGACGGGCACAATGACAGAACTAATATAACTTATCATAGACTTGAACAAAAATAAAAGATGAAAATAAAGTGAGGTGTATATTAACCTATGGACAGAACATTTAAGAAATCAGACAAATCATGGAAAAGTACAGGTGCCTGTTAAAGAACGACAAGGATTTAAGTGGGTCATTATCTGACCAAGTCCAAATAACATATAGAAGAGCACACTGTATAAAAGATGACATTGTTCACAGTGTTTTTCAAACAAATGTAGCCCCAAAAACTTGGTTAAAACCTTTGGCTGGTATGTTTCGATGTTGCAGATGTAAAGCATGCCAATACATACATCCAATAAAGGAATTTGTCAATCCTAATGATCAGAAAACATACAAGAGCAAGGAATTTTATAATTGTGGTTCCTCTGGAGTAGTATATGTTATGCAATGTATTTGCCACAAATTATATGTTGGTAAAACGATACGCCAACTTAGACGGCATATCTTAGAACACGTCTACTCCATAAACAACGAACTTGATACCCCAGTATCTCGACATGTAAAATATTACCATAATAATGATGCTAGGGTGATGCAATTTTTTGCAATAGAAAAAGTCAATTTAGGCCCTAGAAAAGGGAATCTGGACAGAATTCTCTTACAGAAAGTCCAGATGGATTCACCAATTGAGAACACAAAACCCTGATGGATTAAATGAAGGGTTTTCATTTACTTCATTTATATGAACATTATGGACTATGAATATTGCATAATACATGGAGATTAAGGAATAGCTTCTTATTGATGTAATAACATCAGAAGGGACATGTAGTAATTCAATAATTTTTATTTTTATTTAGAATGTATTCATTAAACTTTTCTTATTTCCCATTACTCTTAGGAAGTTGCATGTATTATAACAATACATATCTACTTCCCTTTTTTACACTTTTTTAATTATTTTTTCAATGACACAGTAAGGCCACTGATCCAAGACCTTTTCTTGATAATTTCTATTACAGTACAATAATGATAATCAACTATTTACAACAACTAGTTTGAGCACAGTTGACAATATGAGCACAGTCTTTTATAAATTAATATTATCTCACAGGACCAATTTAATATGATCATATCACTTTTTTGGATCTAGATATCTATAAAAGTATAAACAGAACTATACAGACTACAAGTCATCCAAAACCTACAGCTAATGTATAATTTCAGTTCTTTCCCTATTCATGAATATTTTTAGGTTGTCAATTGAGTCTGCAAGTTAGTTAAAGGGTTAGAGCATAATCACTGGACTCTTTGTTATAAAGAAAATATATTTATAAATATTATCTTTTTAGACAATATTATTTGTTTTCACAATAATTTGTATGTCCCAATTGGAGATTATGATGCATGTGTCATAAAAGAAAATTCTTGTGCTACTAAGCAACAATTATAACAACTTCAAAGTCGTAATTTAGAGCCTAATGAGCACGAGCATGTTTCGTAGATCATATACAATAGGTGTTTTTGATCTCAATTTATAGAATCCATATTTATAATTACCTATAAGCTTCAAACTGGTATATAAGCAGCGTTCTTATCTATGAATAAAAGTACATTGTGTGTGCTCATCTGTCTAAAAGACATTGCAAGAATGCATCTAATCTGGATCCTTATGGCAAAAAAAAAAAAAAACCCAAGTGAAACTTTGCCAATCGTCTTAAAGGGAAAACAAATTTATTTCCTTCCTGACCCCAGAGACCGGTGATCGGATTCCTCCTTGGATCAATACCCTCTGTGGTGTATCACCAAATTAATATATATAAATATTACACAAGGTTCGTCTACATTAAAAGGTATTTATTAAAAGGCAACAACACAATACTATAAATGTATTACAAACACACAGCCCAGACCCACGGAGCAAAAACCCTTTTTAAATCTATCTACCTATATAGTAATCCCCTTTCCCAAACGCTTTATCTTACCCACGGTTAGACCATCGCCATTCATCACCACCATCACCCTCACCATCCAGGAAGAAAAACAGGCAGCAGCACCAGTTTCCTGCCTGGATATATCCTTAGTTGAGATGATGTAATTTACATCACATCCTGTCCATGCATGACTTCCTTTAGCAATTGTGGGAGGGAAGTAAAGATTCTCAGCCTTCCTACATAGACCTGTTTAAGGAAGTCCTGAATTACCATTCAAGGAAGACAAGTTACCACATTCCCTCACTTTTTCTTCTTCTATGTTACTCAGTTTTCTAGTTATCCCTCTAGTACAGGAGAACCTAGTGGGAGCAAAAACCTGATATACAGGAGAAATTCAACCCACCGTCCCTCCGGAATAGTTCCCTCAGCGACATAAGTTCTCCTGTACTTTCCTATGGCTGTCAATCCACATATTACACAAAAACAGAACTTATAGAATTTAGGTGAGAGTGTGTGATAAATGTTTATGTATGTGCAATGTAAAACTTTATTGAAGAATGTATGAGAGAGAGAAAGAAGAGGAAAAAGACACATTATTATATATCCTCCTTGCAAGTTTCTTCCTCATTTGTTTCATTGCCACACAAAAGTATATTATTATAATTGTCGTTAATACTTGAATGAACATGAGTACCAGCGACAGTGTTCGTAGGACTGGATGTGTCTCTGACTCATGAAGTTCCAAGGTAAAAAGCTTCATTGTCAAATTTGTCCAATCTGCATTTGCAGTAAAATTGATCATTTCAGTGGTAAGGTTTCTGGATGGAAATACCATGATACAAGACCCTTCTTCCACCAAACATATTTCATCAACTGTCCTATATTCAGAGTGGCCGATAAAGCATGCAATGTCCCCTATGCGGATCACCTCTTGCACCAGGTTTTCTTTTATCAACTGCACCCAGCCATCCTCCTCAGCTCCTTTCTCCCAAACACAACTGCACAGCCATCGGTGTTGAGATTTCCTGCAACAGCTTTCATCCATCTCCAATCCTGTAATAGTGGCCAGTCTTTTTGATGGGAAGTGTTGCTTGTAGATTCCATCACTTAACGTGCCAATGCTATGTATAAAGTTCAGTTGCTCTGCCTGCCCCTCCCAACGGGGAATTGCCAGGATTAGTCCTATTGTCCCAGATTGTAGTCCATGTGGCATCCATTGATCTGGGCCTTCAATATAGCTGTATTTAAGATTGTCCTCAGTGATGTCCACTCCTTTTCTTTTCAATGACGTGATAATCCTTGTTGCATTGATTTGTCTTGCCCACTTGTTTTCCTGGATATCTTTAATAGTTTCCTTTAAATCTGCCAACAGCTTTCCTCCAATCATAGAACAGAAAATGGCAGTTCCCACTATTTCATTCTTAATGCTGTTAGCAATGGAAGCAATATTTTCCTCAACTAGATGCAGGTTGTTGGCAATGGTGTGTATGTCATCAACATTGTCTGTCAGTCTACTCACTATAAGGGGGTCAGCTACTCCACCTGTTTTCATAGCATGTCCCATGCCATCAGTAAGGGAGTTTATCCTGCTGTTCAGTCCAATGATGTCTGCTGAATTCCATACTCCCAATCCAGTTCCGACTCCTCCTAAAAGGGCTGCAAGTGTGTCCCGTTTTTCTCGACTCCCTGCACCGGTCCACTCAATGATGGTCTTTTGTATACTTTGCTTAAACCACTGCCGCTGTGATTCCGGGCACTTTGGAGGAATAGAAAAATCATTAAAATTTAGAATTATTGGGTAGTAAGTCCACCCAACCCCTTGCACAACTGTTTCATGTGTTGGTACCACCACCAATCCGCCTATTGGCCATGGTACCTTCTTCTGATCTTTACAACGTTGCAGCTCCTTTACAGAGACAAATACTTCATCTATTGTTAGAACACACCCCTTTCCAGTATCAAAATTGCAGAATTCCTCTAGGTCAGGCTGGGCAGCTATAACTGCAGCATCCCATTCTCCACCTTCTTCTAATGTTAAGTTACTCACTACTACTGTAGTATTTGTAAACCTCCCTTGTACCTTTGTTGTTATTTTAGTCCTTCCTTTAAAGTTTCCTGTGTTCATTATCTGTCCATCTCTTATAACCCATTCCCAGTTATGTCCCTCTATACTTTTTATTGGAGCTCTAAGAGCTAATCCCCTGGTACTATTATGTGGCAAAATAATGTTTACTTGTAACCCTCCACCCTCTTTTACTTCCAATTCCCTGGGCCAAATAAATCTATCTGCTTGAACGTAATGTAACTCCAATCTTTTCAAACTCTCTCCCTTATTTGCGGTATCTTCTGGCCTTATTGCCTGTCTCCCCATTCCTACTGTGATACAGCTTATACTTATCCATCCTGTAACAAGGATCCACCACAATCTTCTGTTGACACGCATCTTCATTCTTATACGGCCTTGCTCTGTGGGAACACTAGATTCCATCATTAGAAACATATACATAACAAAAACAACAGGGGCCATTCTTTTTGCAAGTTTGTTCACGGCCCTGTAATCAATGGTAAGTCTCCATGATGAGGCTGCTTTTTCATCTCCATTCCCTTTTAACACAGCTTTTCTCACAGGCCAACATGGTGAGTTACATGCATACCCATTTCCAGATTTAATTATTCCATGTCTCTCCAGCATTTCTATCATCTCGGTAATTGCCCAAACAGGTATGTCTTGGATTAGCTTCTGCAGCCATTCTGGTTGTCCATCTAGTTTCAGTTTGTCTTTTTCCAGACTTTTTATCCGAGAGACAATATATGCCATTGGGAGCACAACCCCTTTCGTCAACTCTGTACTTACCTGATTCACCTTTTCTGTCTTCCACAAACAAAAATTGGCAAGATCTAGAATGAAATTTCCTTTTTTTAAAGCTTCTATTCCCAAGATTTCCTCTGGCCAACCCACTATTGCTTCTACTTGTATTGTTTTTTCTCCAACTGCTATATCAATTGGACCTGCTCTAACCTCCTGTGGATTCCCAGTAACTCCCATAATACTTACTGAAGAATCCCCATTTTTGACCCTGTTGGTCATTGTAACTGCTGCTCCTGTATCTACCAACATATTTTTCCCTACCCCTGCGATGACTGTATAAATGGTAGGCCGACCTGCCTCATCCATGGTTAAATTAGCTGAGTGAATGAGATGCTGAGGCGCAGGGGTTGGGATTTGTCATTGTGACTCACTTCTACTCTGTCCCTCTTTTATCATCTTTGCCTCATTTTCCTTCAATTTCCTCTCTGACTCAGCTACCTTGTTTTTAAGTATGTGATTTTCCTCTTCTATCCTATCCTTCTGTCTCCTGAGTTCCCAATAGCCCATGTTACCGTTTCTCTCTCCCTCCTGATTAGCCCTCCAGTTGCTGCCATCCCTATTCCTATAGTCCCTAGGTCGATCTCTCCATCTTTTGTCAAAGTTCTGTTTTGGTCTCCAGTTTTGATCATCCTTCTTGTTCTGGGGTACATCCCACGTCTGGTTTCTCCAATTACCATCTATATCTCTACCAGACTCGACCTTAAATGTTCTTACAGCTGAAACAGAGCAGGCCTGTTCTGTGAAAAGATGCTTGATCCACCACTTATCAGCTCTAGTTAGTACCATTTCCAAGTCTGTTGGTGTTGGATCAAAAAGCCTGATAAATTCTTGACACTCCCGGATAAGGGCTTCCATTACTTTTGCTATATGTTCTGGTGAGCCCAGCACTAGAGGCTGTTGAGGTTGTCGTAGAGTATACCAAAAAAAATATCCTTTGAGCTACCTCTCTAGGACCATCTGTTGGCCTCATGGTAATATTTGCTATTTCTTTCTCTATGCTAAGTAGATAGAAATTAGTTGCAGCAATTCTTCCTGCCTGATCAGACACACTGTTATTAAATCCCAATAGTCTACTAGCCAAAGGACCCATAGCGTATTCTAACAGTTCTGTCCATTCCTCATTTTTTAGCTCTATCTTCTCCCCTCATAAACCAATGTGTAAACGTATTAAAGTTGTTAGTTGGCATACTTCCCCACCATTTCTGGAAATTGTCTTTATCTGCCATAGACATCGGTCGAGTCTGCATAGAGAATCCTGTAGGTGTTTGTCTTGCATTAAATAATTCTGAAACAATAACTGGTGCTTGTGGTATGGTATCTACTTGTGGAACAGAATAACATAAGAAATCTTTTCTATCTTGGTTCATTTTCGGCACTGGTTCTTTATTTTGTGCCACGAACATATCCAGATCTGGATATATTTTGGCAATGTCTCTGACTCCTTTTATCCCTTCTAACTTTGTTTTATTTTTATAGTCCATTATTATGTTTTGAAGTTCTGTTATTTTTACTCCATAAGCATCCCTCTGCTCTTCTATTTCCCTTAACTCCCTTTCTAGTTCCCCCACAATTGTAGTTGTTCTCAAAGCTGCAATTTTTAAACAATCCCTTTTGTCCATTGCTTCCTCCATTTTATTTGTTGTTTCCAAATTATGCTGCCGTAATTCTACAACTAAGTCTATTAGGCCTCCTATTGTGGCTACAACAGCTTGTGTGACCAAACTTTTTCTCTTCTTTGTTCTATACTTTTTGTTATTTACAATTTGTGTTAGAACATCCATTAATCTCTTCTCTTTTTCACTGTCCGGGTTTGCTGGCTCTGGAAGCTCATATGGACCATCATGTTTTTGAATATGTTTCCTAAACTACTCACGCACTTCTGTGGGAAAGTATTTGGCCCCTTGAAAAGACATTCCTACTCTTTTACTCACCCAAGTAAGAATCCAAATCAATTTGCGACTAAAGTAGCATGCTTCTGAGTAGCCAACAATAGTTGATGACTATTCAGTAGGCCAGGTGTAATATGTAGAAAAATAGACTAGTACCCACAATGCAAATTATACTTACCTTAGTATGGTGAAGGTAATACTTGCTAATTAACTTAAAATATAATAGCAAGGCCTGCAGGGTAGGAGATATACCTGAACTAGGATATGCAAGACACCCAAAAAGTATAAGGTATGGAAGCCTATAGTGTATTAAAATGCACGCCTGAAATAATATATATATATATATATATATATATATATAAGATTTAAAATGGTCTATTTATTTATTTTTCTCCAGGCCTGTACTATGATAAAGGATTAGAGAAAGAAAAAGAAAGAAGAGAAAAAAAAAAAAAAAAATAAATAAATAAATAAATAATAGTATTAACAAACTCAGGTATTTGAAACACACAACAAAACTAATTGTGGCATGATGCCCAAACTTGTATATTAAAAATGGAGGCTTGATTTAGCATTCAAATACACAAAGAAGCCACATGGAGTCTATTCAAATGCAGGGCTAGGCCTGTACTCAAAAGCACAACAACTCAGATAAACCCACAAAACAACCTGTATGATATATATTTGTTTTATGTATCAAAATAAGCTAGTACGAACAAAACTCAACTCAGAAGCTAGTACGATATAAAGGATTAAAATAATAATAATTGAGGCCTGATGCACAAGCTTGTATATTAAAAATGGAGGCTTGAATTAGCTTTCAAATACACAAAGAAGCCGCATGGAGTCTATTCAAATGCAGGGCTAGGCCTGTACTCAAAAGCACAACAACTCAGATAAACCCACAAAAACAACCTGTATGATATATATTTGTTTTATGTATCAAAATAAGCTAGTACGAACAAAACTCAACTCAGAAGCTAGTACGATATAAAGGATTAAAATAATAATTGAGGCCTGCTGCACAAGCTTGTATATTAAAAATGGAGGCTTGAATTAGCATTCAAATACACAAAGAAGCCGCATGGAGTCTATTCAAATGCAGGGCTAGGCCTGTACTCAAAAGCACAACAACTCAGATAAACCCACAAAAACAACCTGTATGATATATATTTGTTTTATGTATCAAAATAAGCTAGTACGAACAAAACTCAACTCAGAAGCTAGTACGATATAAAGGATTAAAATAATAATAATTGAGGCCTGATGCACAAGCTTGTATATTAAAAATGGAGGCTTGATTTAGCATTCAAATACACAAAGAAGCCGCATGGAGTCTATTCAAATGCAGGGCTAGGCCTGTACTCAAAAGCACAACAACTCAGATAAACCCACAAAACAACCTGTATGATATATATATGTTTTATGTATCAAAATAAGCTAGTACGAACAAAACTCAACTCAGAAGCTAGTACGATATAAAGGATTAAAATAATAATAATTGAGGCCTGATGCACAAGCTTGTATATTAAAAATGGAGGCTTGAATTAGCTTTCAAATACACAAAGAAGCCGCATGGAGTCTATTCAAATGCAGGGCTAGGCCTGTACTCAAAAGCACAACAACTCAGATAAACCCACAAAAACAACCTGTATGATATATATTTGTTTTATGTATCAAAATAAGCTAGTACGAACAAAACTCAACTCAGAAGCTAGTACGATATAAAGGATTAAAATAATAATTGAGGCCGGATGCACAAGCTTGTATATTAAAAATGGAGGCCGAACTAGACTCCACACACAATCAGCACTTGATTTCCCATGCAGAGGATAATTAGACAAAATACTTTTTTTTTTTCTTCCCCCAAAAAATAAATCTGATCTATTAATGTGATATTACCTCATAAATAACCTTTGTAGAAGTCTAAAATTCGTGGTCGCCAAATGTGGTGTATCACCAAATTAATATATATAAATATTACACAAGGTTCGTCTACATTAAAAGGTATTTATTAAAACACAATACTATAAATGTATTACAAACACACAGCCCAGACCCACGGAGCAAAAACCCTTTTTAAATCTATCTACCTATATAGTAATTCCCTTTCCCAAACGCTTTATCTTACCCACGGTTAGACCATCGCCATTCATCACCACCATCACCCTCACCATCCAGGAAGAAAAACAGGCAGCAGCACCAGTTTCCTGCCTGGATATATCCTTAGTTGAGATGATGTAATTTACATCACATCCTGTCCATGCATGACTTCCTTTAGCAATTGTGGGAGGGAAGTAAAGATTCTCAGCCCTCCTACATAGACCTGTTTAAGGAAGTCCTGAATTACCATTCAAGGAAGACAAGTTACCACACCATCTCTCTAATTATCCAGGATAACCCTGAATGCCCTTTTTAATTAAAAATAAATCCAGTCCCCTTTTTAAAGTTATCTATCGAATCCGTTGTCACCACCTTCTTTGGTAGAGAATTCCACAGATTAAACACCCTTACTGTGAAGAACCCTTTTCTTTGAGGTGGAATCTTTTTACTTCTAACCTCAAAGGATGCTCTCTTGTCAGTTGAAAACCTCTTGGCACAAGAAGCTCCCTTGACAAATCTTTATACTGACCCTTGTAATCATATATACTCTTAGACACCTTTTTTCTAGACAAAATAAGTTTAATTTGGTTAGTCTTTCTCTTTATAGCTTAGCCCCTCCATTCCCCTTATTATTTTTGTAGCCCTTCCCTGTACCTTTTCCAGCTCTAAAATGTCCTTTTAATGAAGTGGTGCCCAAAATTGGACTCCATATTCCAAATGAGGGCGTACTAGGGATTAGTATAGTGGCAGAATTATATTTGCTTCCCTTGCTTCTATACCCTTCTTAATACATGCTAATATTTGATTTGCCTTGAGCTGCTTGGCATTGAGCACTGTTACGTAGGTGGTGGCCCACAAGTACTCTATACTTGCTCCATTAAGATTATAAATTTCCTGGCTACTTTTCCTTCCCAGATGCATAACTTTACATTTAATTGTATTAAATCTCATCTGCCATTTAAATGCCCCTTCCTCTAATTTATGTAAATCCATTTGGAGGGAAAGTACATCATTATCTGATTTAATTATGTTGCACAACTTGTCAGCAACAAAAATGGAGACACTACTTTCCAGACATAGTTTCCACCTGTAAGTCATTAATAAATATGTTAAAAAGGAGAGTACCTAATACTGAACCCTGAGGAACCCCACTTACCATATTAGTCCAATCGGAGTATGTTCCATTTACCACAGCACTTTGCTTCCTGTCTTTTGGCCAGCACTCGATCCATGGTACCAGATACTTTTGTCAACCTTTTAGCACCTTATTGACTCACTACCATGCTGTCTAGTTTTGGACCTGCTGCACACGGCAGTTATTTGGAATATTAGCTACTGATTATAATAACAACATTTTATAATTAGAAGATTATGCCTTACTAGATAAAACAATTCAAGAAGAGAGGGTACAAGAAGATATCCAAAACATTTAATCTCTTAGTGATGTCTTCAGTGATAGTACATACATGGCCTCTACTAATAATTTATAACCTCATGAAGCTGTAATTAGAAATGTCTAACCCCTCCCATGAATAATAGGTAAAAGTCTTCCCTTGGTTAAGAGACATACATGAAGATTATATATAAGCCATTATATTTATTATTGACCATTTTATAGTGTGCAAACGCAGTAAAACGTTCAAACCAAGTAAAGGCCAGATACAAAACAAAAATACTACTTAAAATATATATATATATATATATAAGCATACAATAATGAGAAAATGTTAATAAAATCTATATACCTTATGTATGCATAGCAATGGCACTGTATATAGGGTTAAAGTAATTACCATTAATGTGGAACCACAAATTTAAAAAGATGCCATATGATAAAATGAGGATATAGGGTCCTATGCTAATTCAAGCAAAAGCAATTACAATAATAGCACAGAAAATCCTACCTAGCTATGTTAATCACCCCTCCAGTAAAAATTGCTACAGAACCACTAGGAGTGACTGCAGCAAGCTGGAACTGGCATTTACAGAACTCTTTTCCATAGATTTTTGGCCTGATAATACATTACGAATTACTCAGAGAGACTTTTCCCCCAAAACCCAATGCTAATAAGACATTACAGATCACTTGCAAATTAGGGCAGTCTCCTAACTGCTAAAAGTTGAATTACGTTTTACGTGTACCAAAGACCACTAGCAAGTGGTTTTAAAACCTTTGCAGAGTCCCACTGCAGCAGTTAAAGTGATAGTATAGTACCAAAAATACACAAATAAATATTAAATTGCAACATTATTTGACCATTAACACTGGATATGTTATTATTATACCCGGTTTATTGTACAACATCTAGGGTAACACCCAACCCAGTACTCCAGGGATTATGCATGGTTTATAAATATATAATATTTAAACACCAGAAAAACACGTATTTATCTATTGAAGCTATAAAGCTATAAATACAATGGTCACATATTTTTTAGACCAAAATATATGATTAAAGAAAAGAAAATCAATATATATAATGGTTGCTTGTAGAAGCAGTTACAGCACTTGTTGCTGCACTTCCCACTCATTATAATATTCATGACGTTTGCATTTCCTATTGGCTCCTAGAGCCCTGTTTGGTTTGGCTACACCCTACACAGAAATCTATTTGCCGGCTCAGGCAGGATTTACTGCTGTGGGCTAATTGCCCTAACCTGGGGGAGCAAAACATTTACACCAGTGTAGAACTTGGGGGGAAAAACTCCATCAACCAATTTACGACAGTGCCCTAAGTATAGGACTAGATTAGCATTGAATCCATAGTTAGTATTGGCTTGTTCATGACAGACTTCATAAATATATGTGTACTAACTACTTGACTTTCAAAAATGACAGCAATAAAATTGTAAGCCAGGCAATGCTGTTTGCCACACAATGTTAGGCTTTTGCTTCTCTGAGCACCTTCGGCGCTCATCGCGATCCCGGTGATGAGCGCCTTTGGTGCTCTTTGTGAACCTTTCCTCCCGCCTACTGTAAGGGCCTCTCATTTCAGGGTTCATTAACCTGCAAGTTTTGTGCTTGGGAATGCCATGTGTCTCTTTCCAGCATCTCCCCACAATGCCTGTCCTGTGTGTTTTTTCTTCTGTGTGTCTGCTGAATGTTTGTGTGGTGCGTGCTGACTGACGTTTGTTTTATTTTCGAAGTCCTGCATGCCTGGCTTTGCTCAGCCTCGTTTTCATCCAGTTACAGGATTTTTTTCGTTTTTTCGTCCTCCATTATGTACGCAGGACTTTGAAGTTCACTAACTAAAAAAAATGCTATGTGCTTAAATAGAGCCCTATTTAATTGGACATTATTATTGACATTATTGTGGAAATATGCACATCAAAACCTTTCAGACTGAGATGTAATATATATGCTTCTCAGGGAGTAGACAGAACAGAAAATGGCTTGTGAACACCTTGATGGTGATCAATGCAAACACATTTCAGCTCATTGAAGCCAATCTAATGGGCTGTGATTGCTTAGTGAATCACCCCAAAATGTTGATATCTATAACTAAATTCAAGAAGACATATCATAGTCTTTCTGTTTGATTTGTTCAACCAATAACACATACTAATAATTAAACAAAAAGCCAGACAACATAAATATTTACATATATTGTTTTATTTCTTGTAAATGTAAATACAACTCACAATAAAAGTTATATTTATAAGATGCTATAAAATGTCATGAATAATTGGTTAGACCTAGCCATGAGCAGTTGGATTCAGCCATCCCTAATTGGGGCATCTATACTATTGTGTTTGTTAGTTGTTACAGCCTACATGTATTTTAGATCCATCCAGTCCACACTTATTTACTTTAAGGGACTATTGAGCTGTTTTTATATTTGTTTTTATATTGCAGTCCATAGCTTTTTACTTATACTAAGGGCTACAACACTCTATATGTTAATCTTTGGAAAGGCAGAAAACTTCCATCTCCACAGAATGATCAATAAATCATGATACTAGTGGTCCTTTGATTTATAGGTCACCTCTTTTTCCTCCTAGCTGTCTAGCAAGTTTTGGGGCTTCAACTAGTGAGCCTTCCAGGTAGAAGGGCCCACCAAGGTCATATATCTATTCTCCACATTCTAGATGCAGACATGACTGAGGGAAATACATTACCAAAAAGAGTTGGAGAGTGACTGCAAATTAGTCCTTTGTGATATTCTCCTAGCGGACTATTTAATAGTGGCGCTATTCTAATTCATAATTAACTTTGGAAAATTTTGAAAATTCCCTAAAATCCTATAAATTGTCTATTTGGTATATTGTAAGTTGGTGTAAGGCACCCATGAAAATATTCTACTAATGATGTATAAATCAACCGAAAAAATTAAAACTCTAACTGGAGAAAACAAGATAAACTTAGGATACTGTATTATGAGAACTCAGTTGGTTACAAGGTAATGAAAGTACAGCTTGATGTGTTTAATAAATATCCAATGGAAACAGTACATTTGTATATAAAAAAGTAAAATAAAACCTATACATAAAAATAAGGACAGCGCTGTCACAATTCCCTATGGATCTCCTCCTCTACCTATGTTTTTTGTGAAAATAAACTTTTGTCTTTGAACTCTTTAAATAATTTAATGAGGACAATCCTCCAGTGACAGTGCTAGTTGTTAAGTATATATTTTTGCTTGCCTAATATTATATTGGCTTCAGTCTTTTTTTATTTCTGTGCTACATCTAACTGTTTTGCTATATACACATTTTATTTACATTTATATTGGATGTAGTTCTTCCAATTGGATCTTTGTCATTAAACTTTCCTGAGCCCTACCTAATTCCTGACTTGTCTAAATGCAACAATCAATGTACTCTCATTTTGAGGACTAAGCTGCATCATTAAGAAGCTTGACTTCATGATTAGATTTAGCACAGTCATGTTAGGTCATTTGTGTACAGTTACACATTTTCTATGAAAAGCAATACATTTAATAGCTTTAAAAAATATTTAGGGATTATAATAATAATTGTCTTTTCAATCCTTATCTTTCTGTATTTAGAGGAATGAACCAAAGTAGTAATTCTTCCAGGATATCAGGTGCTTTACCTTGACTATATTCTTCATGAAGAAACATTAGGATTTGATCACAGCTGACATATGTTTTAGTCTGAAACAACATCCCCAAGAATAAATGTTTATTCAGATTGTAATAGCTGAGTTATTAAGTTGAAGGTCTGCAGGAGCTGCTGAGAAATTAGATCTGCAGGGCGACAAATCAGCAGTAAGAAAGATAATACTCTGGGCTTCTTGCTGTAGCTATCTACAACTCTGTACAATGAAAAAGCTTGTGTATCTCTTAGTGATTCTGAATTCCATGTGCAGTAAATGATGAATAGCTAGATTCTTGAATATATCAGATGCCCTCTGAAAACAGACTGATTAAATGAAGAGGTTTATGATTATGTAGAGTACATGATAGTTTAAAATATGGGAGAATTCAGCAGTAGTTTTGATTATGACAGATAAATACATACATTTTGACTAAATCTATCATTAGTCACGCAATAAAGAATAATATCATATCTAATTGCTCTTACATGGTAGATACAGAAAGACACCTATACCACTTACATATTCTGATTAATGACTGGCACACCAGGAAAGGTGTTAAGTAATGAATGCCACTTCCGTACAGTTATAAATAGTATATCATAAAACAGTAGCAATTGAAAATAGGTATTTATTTGAGGCACTTTCACATCTTTCTGAAATTGAGTACCAAAATGACTACCAATATAAATATCTTTAACTTAATTTTAAACCTCAATTAATGTATCAGTGCCAAGTGAGTGATACATTTTTGTTGCACCAAAAGTCCCTTTAATTCCTAGCTATATCATAAAATAAATATAAATATATGTAACTTGCTATAAATTAAACCAGCTCCGTCATAACCAGCAAATAGAGGTATGTTGGTAAAGTGCATATTAATAGACACAAAATAATAACTGCAATTTTGTTCTTAAAGATTTTTTTATAAGGTAGAAAAAACAGTCTAACTTAAAGATGAATAGCTAAAACTGTGACCAACTGTCTACCAAATTATCTATGTAGTCTCTTGACATCCAGACACTGGAAAAGCTACAGCTACATGCAGTCAGGTCCATGAATATTGGGACATCGACACAATTCTAAACTTTTTGGCTCTATACACCACCACAATGGATTTGAAATTAAACTAACAAGATGTGCTTTAACTGCAGACTTTCAGCTTTAATTTGAGGGTATTTACATCTAAATCAGGTGAACGGTGTAGGAATTACAACAGTTTGTATATGAAATAGATTAAGATTGCTCTTTTTTTTGCAGTAGAAGTATTGACCAGGTGGGGAATAAATATTGTTTAACAGTTTTTGAAAATGTAATAAAAAAAAAAAATAGCATATCAAAACAGATACAATATACTTGTCTAAGGTTATTAAACACAAACCACACTCTGTGACCCTATGGACAGTAGCCTGCAAGGAACATCTACCAGCCACTAACCGCATGAGCTACCCGCAAGCTATTCATTGCTCCAGTGACCTCATCTATCCATCTATCATCTATCCAAGGAACTTGTCAGGACTATTATAATCATACATGATTTGATAAATCTCTTTTAACATAATTCTCCCAATTGACATGATTTTATATATATATATATATATATATATATATATATATATATATAAATATAGATATATATATATATTGTGATTGTTTGCCCCCTAGAGGATGGTGCCAAGTAAAGAAGAGTAAAGAGTTCTTGACAGGAGTGACGGAGTTAACTCCTGAAGAACTACTAATTGGTGCAGGTGCAGTTTCATTTTAAAAGCCTGGAAAGCAGACATGGAAAGGGGTGGCTGATTAGGCTGTGGCCTAAGTTGTGTGCTGCTGCTGCTGCTGCTGCTGCTGCTGCTGCTGCTGCTGCTGCTGCTGCTGCTGCTGCTGCTGCTGCTGCTGCTGCTGCTAGCAGCCAGAGCAAGCCACAAGAGAGGAGCTTGCTGGCTGATCCTGTGTGGATCTGCATACTGGACTTTAAAAGCAAAACCTGAAGGAGAAAATCTTGTTTTACTGTGGCTGCCAGTTTTGGATGACTGAAAGAAGTGTGTGCTGTTGTGAAGTCGCTGGACTAACAGAGCGGTTGGAAAGAGTAACTCCACAGCCAGGAGGTGTAGCTACAAAGGCACCAAGTAAGTGAATGACAGACTGAGGAGGATTCCCAGGCAGAGTTGCCTAAGGTGTCTAAGCGATTGTGGAGCTGTCAGAGGCACCAAATGAAGGTACCAGACTTATTATACCCCAAGCTGAGTGCTAGTCCTGTTAAATTGCAGTGTTACTATTGCAATATCAAAGGGTCCCTGGGGTGAAGCATATGGCAGAGAAGGGCGGGCCCTATGCTTCATCCACGGTTACTTAAGTGAAGACTGGCTATATATAAGAGACAGGCTATATATAAGAGACTATTCGTAACCTGGCCACAAGGTGGCACTACACCACATATAAAAGACTACGGATACTATAAGAGACTGTGTGTTTTCTTTATGAATTATAATTTTTCCGGAGCAGAGAAGCTGCCCGGGGGTAGTCAGGGTGTTCCTGCACGTTTAGTAAGAAACGTATATGTAGATTTTTATTTTCATTATTTCTAATCCTTGTTTATGAGCCTTATTAATAAACAATTCTTCTGCATCCAAAATCTGTATTGCTGAACCTTTTGTCATAAAGAATTCCTGTGGTAAACGGCCATCCCTGTCACAATATATAGTGAGAACGCATTACATACTAAAATAAAAGGAGAAGTTAGAAGAGCAGAAAGGGCTCAATATTGTATTACAGCAATGTTTCTCATCTCCAGTCCTTCCACCACTTCTTGTGGTAAACGGCCATCCTTGTCACAATATATATAAATATATATATACTAGCGACTTGCCCGTCATAAAATTACGGCAATAAAATTTGAAGCCTGTTTGCCACACAATGTGTAGTTTATGGGCCTCGTGATGAGTGTTCCGGCCATGGGTTAAATGTTACTGTCTTGGATTAAGTGTTACTGGCTTGCATTAAGTCTTACTGCTTAGGGCTCATTTTTACATCCTTTGGCCTCGTTTTACATCCTCCGGCCTCGTTTCCGTCGTGTTACGTTTTTTCGGCAGCCATTTTTTCCCGCTTAGCCGATTTTTAATTTAAAAAAGAACACCAAATATGCCTCAAATTAACTTGCAATCTCACTCACAGGCTCCCTGGCTCTCCCCCTGTGCTGTGTGTTAGTGTGTACGTTAATTGGAGGCATATTTGTGATTTTTGGTTGTTTTTCAAGTTCCGCTGTTTGGCCGTTAAATTCATAAGTTTTGCAAGGTCTCGCAATTTTTCCAAGGTCCACAATTTTTTGCAAGTCCTATGGGCCGCACAATGAGCCCTGCAATAAGCACCTTTATCGTTTTTTGCAGCTAAGTCCTGTGGTGCTCATATCAACCCCTGTAATGAGTGCCTTCAGCGCTCATTGCAGCTAAGTACCGCAGGCCTCACGATGAGCACCTGTGGCGCTCATCTCCACCCCTGCAATGAGCGCCTTCGTCGCTCATTGCAGCGAACTCCAGCGGGACTCCACCCCCTCAGTTGGGCCGCAATGTGTCCCTCAGTTGGGCCGCAATGGGATGACAACTCGCAGTACGACAACTATATTAGTGAAATATATATATATATATATATATATATATATATATATATATATATTCATATACAGTATGTGTGTGTACATTCTTAGAATTAGAGCAGAGATTGACACTGTCTAATATCATCTCAAGAGTTTAATTCAGTCCTTATGAAACTGTCCTGGCTACCTAGGTTCTCACAGATCAGAATAAACAATGGTTGGTAAATATAAATGTTTGAGTATTTGTCCTTTCAGTTTGGCCTGGATCAGTCATGACTTAAAACAATGATGAGACAAGGATTTTATTTCCTGAACACAAATATCAGATATTTATCTAAACATATAGTAAGACTCTAAGACTTTACCTATTCAAGAGAATGGAGGAATATTCAAGACAAGGGAGATGATGGTAGAGAAGAGATGGC
Source organism: Discoglossus pictus (assembly GCA_027410445.1). NCBI lineage: Eukaryota > Metazoa > Chordata > Amphibia > Anura > Alytidae > Discoglossus > Discoglossus pictus. Next base: position 101,497,092 of record CM050166.1, on the reverse strand, counting down.
AGAGAAGGGATGGGAGGAGAGAAGAGATGGCAGGGAGACCTTAGAGAACACACTCCATTGAGGACAGACATTCAGAAACACATTTAGGAGATATACTTATAAACACACTCCTAGCACATACTATTGGGAAATTCCCAAAATATAGATAATCAAAATCTATACTCTAGAAGCTACAAAGAAACTTTTACAGCTCACTCACAGAGGAATTGATACACTTACCTACAAAGAGCAGGAAATTGTTTTGAAATTCTTCAGAAAAATAAGCCTATTATTAACACATAACACATTTTATTACTTCTTTACACAAAACAGAGGTATGTCAGCCCCTTATGACAAATGATTTTTTTTTTATAAAACTTAAATATTAAAGATTCAGGCTTCCTTGGGCCTAATTATTTTATGGAACCAAGCACAAGACACTGAATTTGGGAATTGTATAAGTTTATTTTCTCTGTATTTCCTTTTCATTACAATTAAGGAAATATTTTGTTAATTTACTATAAAATAGATTGCTATAATTAATATGAATCTGATTAGTACAATATCGCCACAATCTTGTAACTTGCAAATCAACATACAACATACAGATTCATTTTATAAATATCATAAATATCAGATGTTCTAGCAATCCAATATATTTTGATTTAGGACCTAAATGTAAAAAAATAAATACATTGTATTTGATATTATAATTAGACTTCAAAAGATGTATAATTTTAAAATGGTATGGCATCTTACCGAGTAGATATTTGTAAAGATACCAAAAATGGTCAAACCATCTCTAATATCATAATTGCTGTATCTTTTTTAATAAGCATATTAGGCATGTTTTATGTATGATTATGTGGCCAATGTCATAATAACTGATAAATCATCATTTATTAAACCTTGATATTATATCTGTACTAGCGAATTGCCCGTCAAAAAATGACGGCAATCAAATCGTAAGGTAGCTAATGCTGTTTGGTGTGTAATACTAAAATATATAATAGATGAATAAATAAATATACTTTACCTATTTTGAAGCATTGTGTTGAAGACCTGCCATCTATTTTGATGTTACTGGAGCATTAGTGCTGTGGAGCTGCTGTGTAAGCGTCCTGAATGTGTGCAGTGTAATAGTGTGCGTGCGCGAGACAAAACCGTTATATATATAAACACATATATATACACACACATATATATATATATACTAGCGACTTGCCCGTCAAAAAATGACGGCAATGTGATGTATATGTTTGTCAAGTTGTTTAGTTATTAACATATATTTTTGACACTTGTAAGTATTTTAATATGAACGTGTATTTTTGTAAAATGTTGATGTAATGGTTTTTTTAAATGTAATTTGTATCTGAAGAATTGTTAACTTTAATATACATTGAATGAATAGGAAAGCAAAAAGTAAAAAGCCTTCTTGAAACGTTGCGAATTTTAACATGAAGTTTAAAATATATGTAAGCAATAACCTTCAAAGTATCTATTTTGAAAATGTAACTTTATTTTTTATGTAAGTTTAGAAGTTGACAAAACATTTGTATAATTTTGAACATTATAAACAGGAACATAGCGAATACATTTTGTAACCTAATTTTTTATTAAAAGTATTAACATTTGAATGTAAAAACAATTGACCTTTAAATGAATCAGTATTAACATGCAATTTCTATCACAATAATTGTTAACTTGAATATACATTGAATGTAGAGGAAGGCATACAGTAAAACTCTGCTTAAAACGTACGTAATTAAAGTAATTCATTACTGAGCACATAAACTGGCGATAAACATTAATGTAGTTAGTAATCTTAAGATAACAGACAATATTTACATTGTGACTTAAAAGGTGCTTGACCTCCTAACATCCACTTTGTAATCTGTTGAATGAAATAACTTGCAAATATATTTTTTAAACTTGTAACATTAGAAACATTAACATAGTGACTTAACATTTTAACATAATTTTTACTAACAATGCAAGGCAAGTATTTTGTGAGGCGAATCATTCCTAAACAGTACTTTCATTAATTATGACTGAATTAAACAACCAATTGTTAAGTATTTTGCAATGCTTTTAAAAAATGTTGGCATCTTGAATTTGTATCCTGCAAAGTTATAGTACTTCATAGTAGACAATGTTTTTAGTAAAAATACGTCCATCTTCTAATAAATCACCTTGACTTTCATTGTTTTCAATGTAAACTTTAATAGCCTGTGGATTTTTGCACCGTGACAACGCAACGTACAATTGACCATGTGCAAAAACTGGTTCTTCCAAGTAAATACCCACAGATTTGAAAGTCTGACCTTGTGATTTATTAATGGTCATGGCAAATGCCATAATAATGGGAAATTGTCTTCTTTGAAGTATAAAAGGGAGACTACTTTCACTTGGTGCTAAATCTATTCTTGGTATGAAAACTCTCTCTCCTTTATGGGTCCCAGTTAAAATTTCCGCATCTATAAAATGGTCCTTTAATTGTTGAACAATTAATCTTGTGCCATTGCATAGGCCTTTTTTGGGGTTCATATTTCGCAGTAACATGATAATTGCACCTTTCTTTAGCTGCAAAATATGTGGTGGCATTCCAGAAGGAGTTAAAGAGTTAATGAATTCAGTTGAAAAGTTTGCCTGACTTTCATTGTCATCAGCAAGTACAGAATCAGCACTGTGATAATTTCTTTGTGGTGCATTAATTTTTTTTAAGATTTCATTATTGAGTATTAATGCATCTTTATTTTTACACGTCAGTATGACTTGGTTGGCAAGCTCAGAATATTCTTCGTTATTTATGCTCCCTTCAAATATTGCCGATATAATATCTTGTTGACAAATCATATGAGGTGGTATCTCTACAGTGTCGTCAGGTAAATGTAGTATTTTTTCTGTTCTTCCTTCTCCAATTTTAATAAGCCAATCATTGAAATCAGTTTGGCCTTCTGATCTCATATTTTGTTGCAGTTGAAGATGGGTAAAATGTTTCCATACTGTACTTGACTTTATACATGTTTCAATAATGTCTGTTCGATTTCCATGTACAACGACAGGTAATGTTTGTCTAAAATCGCCACCCAACAAAATTACCTTTCCACCAAATGGAAAAATATTATCCATGACTTCACGAAGCAAACGGTCAATACATTGGAGGGCATAGCATGACATCATTGTGGCCTCATCTATTATAATTAATTTACATTTCTTCAATTTCTTTGCTTGTAAGGATGTCATGCGAATATCTGACACTGAATTTTCCAAAATAGGCACTGGCAGTTTGAATCCACTATGAACAGTTCTTCCACCTTCTAATAAAAGTGCAGCAATTCCAGTAGTGGCAAACGCCATTGCTATTTGTCCTTGTGCTCGTACTGAACTCATTAATAAATTGTACAAATATGTTTTTCCTGATCCGCCAGGTCCATCAAGATAGAAATAACGCTCTGTCACCATGTCATCATCTATAGCATTTTTAATGGCATGAAATGCTTGCAATTGTAGTGTATTTAAAGTTGCAAGTCTTTCTTGTGTTCTTTCTGCTTGTAGTTGAATGTCATAGTCTTCAAAGTTAATGTCATCTATTAGACCTGGATCAGGCAAATTAAAACTTGCACAACTTAATCCATGAGTTAAAAAGACTTCTTGAATTTCCATTAAGGCTTTTAAGTGTGCAATTGGTTCATTGTATCGTCGCATAAAGTCTTCAGCCATATTACTTTTAAAAGTCTCCCACAAAGCTAATGCATTTGGAGCATTTGAGAAGATACAAATAAAAGCAAATTGTTCTCTCATCTGTCGTGGCATTTGACATTGTGCTGCTTCTTCTAAACATCTTTCCCACTCTGTATCATCAGCGAGTAAGTTTCTATTTCTTGCAGCTAAATGGAAGGATTCATATACAATGTCATTAACAGTTCTTAATTGTTCAAAACTTTGTGCTCCTGGAACATTTAAAAGTAATATCCGTAAGCAAAATCGTTCAACATCTCTTGGACTGACTGTGTAAATTCGTGGAATTATTTTATTGCCTCTGGTTTTTCTTGCTCTCCATAATCCATTCACAAAAACATAGTGATATGGAATTTCAATATATAAGTATTGTGTTGCTTGAGCATCAGTGGAATTTAATGCAAACCATGCAGTTAGTGTAGTGTGACGATCTTCACTTTGGGCCAATGCATTCATTTCATTTCCAGAATGGAAATAGACTAAATGTCGTTGTGGCAAATGTACTGCTAACCTATATACTGCATGTGATCTATCATGCATTTCAAATTTTAAAAGCCGCCACATCGCTTCTGGCGCACTGACATAGCGAGCATCTACATGAGATGCAAGTTCATCATGTAGTAACTCACTACTTTCAGGGTTGTCTGCACTTTTGACGACTACAGTAGCTGCATCGTAACCTTTGTAAATATATTTGTAGACATATTTAATGGATTTGATGGAAGTGCAGGCTTCTACGTTGATGTGGGCGTTGTACTTCATGAGTAAATGTGGATTGTAGGGTACTACATATCTATTGTCCACTTTTTTTCCACGAATAATGGCACTATCTCCTTCTCTTCTTTTATAAAGTGGATATCCATCACAATTGGCATATGTTTTGTCTCTATAATCTTTTGGGAAATCTTTTGAACATTGATTATTTTCCATACATGGTGATTGTGGATTAAGGTCTCCACAGGGTCCATGAATCATGCGATGAGTAACAATCTCATATAGTCTACCATATAGTTCTGGATCCGGTAGTTCAGCAACTATGACTGCATCCACTTTGTCCGAAGTATCTAATTTATCTTTCTCTTGAAGTATTATGAGAAGATGTGCATGTGGAAGGCCTCTTTTTTGAAATTCAATGGTATATACATAAGCAAGACATTTGCCAAATAACTGATTTATAGTAAAGTCACGTATTAATTCATTTAATTTGATCTTAAAAACTCTGGCTACTAAATCTGGTCGATCTGAAGCACTTTGTCCAAGAAGTAGATTTTGAATAATTTCTGGCCATTGTGGATTACATGTAAATGTCACAAATAAATCTGGTTTTCCAAATTTTGTCACAATAGCCATAGCATCATTGTATCTTTCTCTCATATTTCGAGGAGATCCTTGAAAGGAAGATGGTAAAATGATGGCTTTGCCAGCTGTCATGTCTCTGCTTGTAGCCACGTCAGCAACATAGTCCATGAGTCCACAATATTGTTCTACACGTAGTTTATCTTGTTGATATTTTATAAAGTTTAAATTATTTGCCTCAACTTGCAAATATGAATCAATAATCCATTGTTGTGTTAGTTTTCCACCACATAAAATGGGATTAAATTCATCTCTAATGGCAATTTGAGCAACTTTAAATTCAAGCATAGAAACATTATTTCGGATTCTGGCTTTAGCATTTGGGTAACTGGGAAGGGTTAATTTTGGTTGCCAACCTGCTTCTCCGTGTGGGAAAAAGATGGGATATGTCATTGGATCTAAATTTGGACTTAAGATATTAATATTAATAAATGGTTGGTCCTCATTTCTGGGATATACTCTAATGTCTCTTTGAAATGGTGGTTCTCCTTCATCATTGTGAAAGACCATTGCAACCTCATTTGATGTTGGCAAGTTATAACGACGTTTATCAGTATGTCTGTCTCTTTTAAGCACCATATTAACCTTTGGCATGGGTAATTGATGTCTTTGTGCATGAAGTAGTTGTTCATTTTCTACTTCTGCCAATTTTTTGTAAGCTTTACTGTAGGGATTGTTGTCCATAATGTTATTTAGCTCTATAAAAACACTGGGTAAGCATTTTTTATTTTCTTCCATCTGCATACGTTGGTCAACAGCTTCCATTGTATCTAGGACATATAGTTGAGCGAATTTTCTTTGCTCTCCTTCCTCTGGATGTAAATGTGAAGTCCGATGATAAATTTGTCCTTGGACTTTAAAACAGTAAGGACCATGTCCTGGTACATTAGCAGCCAATGTTGCCCCCATAGATGCAAATGATATGGCACTATTGTAGGATCTTATGTTTGTCTTAAAATTTTTGTAATTTGGAAAAGTAGGTTCAGTCATAATATTTAGTAAATAGGTTGGAAATTGTTTCCTTTGTGGAAGTTTGAACTTTTCTTTTTGACAACAACTAATAAATTGTCCATCTCGGGGTCTCTCCTGTTTAAAATAATAAGCCTCACAAAATTGACATTGAGTAGTCATGTCCCCACAACTATGAACCTCTACTGCTAAAGACTTCATTAAAGGACAATTTGCAACGCATATTGGATGTTGACTTTGATATTCATCAGATGAAAAGTCATGAAATGTTTCAACAACAGGTTCTAAATGTTTAGTTTTTTTCGTAGATTTTCTTGGTATATGTTGGACTTGTTCGGTTGAAATGTCCTGTAAGTTTTTAGTAAGAGTTTGTAAATGCTTTTTTTTTGTATTATTTTTTTTTGGTCTGTCTTGACTGGTATGTTGTAAAATGTCATCTGATGTTTTAGGAACAGTTTGTAAATGCTTTATTATTTTTTTATTTATTTTGGTTGTATCTTTCATTTTTGCAGCTGATATTCTTTTATTTGCAAGTCTTTTGCGTTCTTTTTCTCTTCGAATTTCTTTCTCCTCCGGTGTCTGCTGGGCGGCCCATCTCTCTTGTCTTTCTCTAGTTTGACGTCTTTTCTTCTCTTCTTTGGTTTCGTTATCAGCCATATTAATCTGTAAACGGAAACAAATAAATGTAATTGTGTATATTTAAATTTGTAATTCCTGTTAAAGATTATTGTGCACAATTGTTGAAATAAAAGGCAAATCATGAATGTATCATTGATATTTAGTTAAATTTATAATTCCTGTCTTCAGTGGCTCAGAATTTGTCTAATGGAATACTGCTGTAAATAAGCATGTAACATATTTATTTAAAATAATGGTTTTATTTATTAAAAACTTTGTTTGTGGATAGATATTTACCACTGCAAAACTTCTTTGCTGAAAAAAAAGTGATGTGGTTATTGAGCTATGTATTGCATAGTAGCAATTTAAATAAAATAAGGGAGATAGTAAATTAATTAATTTATTTTTCTGTTGAGACGGATGCAACTGAAAGCAGTTTCTTTAGTGTTATACTTTAGTAGTTATTATAGTTTACCTTGGTTGAAGTGTGATTTAAATCCGAATGTTTGTTGGTCCTCGTTTCAAAATCGTTGTCCAATGGTGTGGTCCTCTGTCGGAAGTCCTCGTCCGATGGTGTGGTCCTGTGGCGATAGCCCCTGTCCGATATTGTGGTCCTGTGGCGATATCCCTCGTCCGATGTTGTGGTCCGTTGGTGAAAGTCCTCGTCCGATGGTCTGGTCCTGTGTTGAAATTCCTCGTCTGCTGGTCTGGTCCGAGTCCTCGTCCGATGGTCCGGTCCTGTGGAAAAAGTCCTCGTCCGATTGTCTTCACGCAGTATCTGTTGTAATGTAAAATAGTAAATGTTGTTTGAGTGAAATGTCTTTTAAATAAGTAAAAAATGTATTAATTTTGCTGTATTGTATCAGTTATGGTTATTTTTTTCAAATATTTTGTTTTTAACTTTCTGTACAATCCCAAGACTTTTGTTATTCTTATTTAAGGTTCTTAGTAAGGCTTGTGGGTTGTGATATATTAAATAAGAATATGAATTTATTTTGCTATGTGTTTATGTTCGTTTTTGTACAATCCTGTTTTGTGCGCACCACTTGTGGTATACTTATTTCACCTTTATTTGGATGGTTATAGTTAGTGAAACATGAAATAATATACTTAATGTAGTTTGCTATGTGTTTGTGTTAGTTTTTGACAATCCTGTTTGGTGCGCATCACTTGTGCAAAACTAATTTCTTCTTGATTGTACAGGTTATAGGTTGTTAAACATTAAAGAAGAATGTTAATATAGTTTGCTATGAGTTTGTGTGCTTTTTTATACAATGCTATTAGGTGCACAACACTTTTGTTATTCTTATTTTTGGTTATTTGTAAGGCTTATAGGTTGTTAAAAATTTAATAAGAAATTCTGTTTTGTGTGTAGCAGTTTGTGTGTCATTGAATTGCGATTTGGCTAATTGAATTGTGCCCTAAATAAGCACATAGCATATTAGTTAAAATAATTTTGTAGTCATTGAAAAACTGTATTTTTGATATTTTTTTATTAACTAAAACCTTAGTTTTAAGCAATTGTTATGTTGTTATTTAGAGCCCTATTCAATTGGGCAAATTGCAATTGAATGAGGGCCTTTGTGTGTACCATATGTTGCATAGTTTGGCCCTCATTCAATTGCATTTTTTACAATGTAATAGTACTCTAAGGCCGTAATTGAATTGCAATGTAGAAATTTGAATAGGGTTGTAAATAAGCACATCACATATATTTGTTAAAATAGAGTAAGGGCCTAAAAGTTCTTATTTATAGCCATATTTAATTTTCCAAAATAGCAATTGAATAAGGGCCTTTGGTTACTGCATTTGTTATATTGTGAGCTCCTCATTGAATTGTGTTTTGGCCAATGGAATAGAGCTCAATATCAGCACAGAGCATATGTTTTTACGGAATTTTGTATTTAGTGAACTTGTATCCAAAAGGAACGTGTTCACAAAAGAAAATTTTCCTTTAAAAAATATGCTCTGTGCTTATATAGAGCGCTATTGAAATGGGCAAATCACATTTGAGTGAGGCCCTTGGCCATTAAAGACATATAGGTCCTCATTGAATTGCAATTTTGCCAATTGAAGAGGGCTCTATATAATCACATAACATATTTATTGAGCAAAGTTTTTAGTTATTGAAAACCTTGATTGTGGTTAGAAGTTCAGTAACTAAAAAGTTCTGTTTCAAAAATATGTTATGTGCTTATATAGAGCCCTATTGAAATGGGCAAATCACATTTGAGTGAGGCCCTTGGCCATTAAAGACATATAGGTCCTCATTGAATTGCAATTTTGCCAATTGAAGAGGGCTCTATATAATCACATAACATATTTATTGAGCAAAGTTTTTAGTTATTGAAAACTTTGATTGTGGTTAGAAATTCAGTAACTAAAAAGTTCTGTATAAAAAAAATGTTATGTGCTTATATAGAGCCCTATTCAAATGAGGAAGTTGCAATTGAATAAGGCTCATGGTTATTTCTTGTTTATACTTAATACTTTACCTTGATAGAAGTTTTGAATGACAGACGGTCCCCTCCTGCCAATCTTAATCCGCCGGTCTTCTTTTAGTGTCTGTTTGAAAAAGAAAGTGAAATAGTTATTTGTATATTTATAATTTGTCATCTAGCAAAGCATGGCCTTTTGAGCATGTAATGTGTTGTTGTATCTTACCTCTTCAAATTTGTTGGTGTTCTTTAAAAGGGATTGTGCTTC